>APFE031329918.1:0-10791 GCA_000404065.3 Pinus taeda | reverse complement strand
AATGAAAATTATAAATTATTAATACGGATAACAATTAATAAATTTCTCAACTTTAATTTTTTTTTTCCAAAATTATTAATTATGACGAGAAATAAGACCTGCCATTACTTAATATTTGATATTGTGGAAAATGCTTATTAATTATATTTAATTAACAAAAATAAATAAATTTCAAACAAAAATAAATAAATTTCAAAGCATAACCGGAAAGTAGTAATACCAGGTGCATGAACCCTCCAGTAACCTCTTCATTTTCTTGGCATGTTTCTAAAAGCTGCCATGTTGGCGGCGGGAGGCATCAGACGACTGTAATTTTAGCCTATTATGGCCATAATTCTCTTTAAAGGCTTGTAGTCGAAGAGTCAAATTAAAAAAACGAAATACCGATTGCAGGTACCATTGGACTCCAAAATTAGAGGACTCCACTTCAAACGCGAAGATAGCGGCTCTCATGATATTCGCCACCTATTTGATAGGATTTAAGATGATGCTCCCCTAAAATTCCAAACCTAGTTTGATGAGAAAGCTACGAATATCCAAACCCACATTGATGGGATAGGTATTTTCATGAATGAGATATTAGTTACTTCTGTATGAAGAACTCACAAATGGTTAGTAAAATAAGAGATATTTTAGAAAGATTATGATAAAATTTGGTAAATTTTTTTGAATTTTTGAATTATAGTTATTAAATTTCAAGATTTTAGATGCTCAAGAGTTTTTGATAGTGCTAAATCTATTTTCAATATAAAAAAAATTAAACACTTCAGTATTTTAAGTGTTTTAAAATTTATAGTTGAAATGAATATGTGATTGATATGCAAATAATGACTTTGGAATTGATTTTGGAATATTGTCCTTCTTTTGTATATATCATTAAAATTATATTTATAAAAATTGCCGCATTTTATATTTTAGAAATCTAAAAAAGAGGAAAAATAAGTACTTTAATTATTATTGAAATTTTGCAAAAAAAAAAATATCTATGAAACTTTATTTAAAACGGTTAAGTTATGTTAATTAATTTAAAACTAGGTTTTTTTTTTTTTATCTTTTCAAATATTTAAAATGGTCAAATTAAGTTCTGCTAATTAATTTAAAACGGGCAAGTTAAGCTCCATTATGTAGATTATTTTTTTGCTTAAGCAAGAGTCGTGCCTTCTATTTCATTGAAACAAGGATAATTTACAAAATTTACACCAAGCCATCAAACAGTTTGGTCTTAGGCTTGCAAGGAGCTAGCTCGACATAAACTAAGCCCTCGAAACCCAAAAAATACACTCCCAAACCATTTGAGAACAAACAAAAATAAACAACAGGGATCCCCAGTTCTGAGAACCCTTCCCTCAAAAGCCGCGCTGTCAAAAACTTAAACCTACCCTTAAATATCTACCGATCAAACTTCTTATGGAATCTGCCACTTGAGATCCATTTTGCATCAAGAAGAAACCCGATGTAGAACCCTCGGGCCCCACCAAACCACTTGATCAAACCCGATCGTTGATTGGCATAATCCCATCGGACGACAGAGCAGCACATCACTCGGCCGAAGAGATCGTGCTTTAGTGTGCGATGAGGGTGGTTTTCAGTCCCGACCCTCATCCACGCGTCAATATTTGAATGGAGTCGCTGCCCAAAATTCCAAACCGCCTTCCATATGAAAGCAGTGCGATCACACCTAAACCCCTTTGGAAGCGGTTTTGTGTCCCACCACTAGAAATTGTGAAATTTTTCCTACTGTCATTTGTTACTTTCAACATTTCTTCTGATCGAGATAACCTTACGCCCGACTCTGGGGAAATGCAGGGAAGAGATTCCAATAGATGCTGAGGCCGACCCTGCCCAGTCTTCCACCATAGGCTTGTTAGACTAGGAAAGCGAATCTTACCAAAATCTAATCATTGCGAATTAGCTTCCTGAGTTTTGTTCCTATACACTTCTTTGTCCTCTTCCCCATGGATATGGCAAAGTTCTTTTAGGTTGCTCGGTGACATTGCAAGCCACTCCATCAAAATTCTGCTATCCTTACAGTTGACACCTTGGTTGGCAAGAATGTCAACCAACTTGTTGGCCTTTCGACGCACATGGATGAATCTAAGAGTGCGCAGTCCATGAAGATGTCCCTGAATTTTTTGAAGAACCCGAACTAACCTCCAATGTTTTTTAACTTTCTCCAGCCCGGTACCGTGACTGATTCTCTTGGCCACATTGATGACTAACTCTGAATCAACTTCTATTATTACATTTTGGTAATTGTTCTATTTCAGAAATTCTAAACCGTGTTCCAATGCCATTAATTCCGCCATGTTGTTGGTGGCTTTTCCTAGATGACCATAGAAGAGGGAGATGATACCTCTGTTTTCATCCCTAAGAACCCCTCCAAATCTTGCCATGCCCGGGTTTCCCTTTGAATCCCCATCGATATTATACTTTAAAAAGCCTTCTAGGGGAGAATTCCAGAAATCCTTAACCAGTTCCCTCATGTTTATTTTCCTATCTATACCTTGTGGGCTAAGCCTCTGCATGTCTAACTGCTTGAGAATCGATAACTCTCCTTCCGAGGGAGGATTTTTGGGGAGATCCCTAACTGTAGTGCTGACTGTCTCCTTGAGCTATTTTGAGATTTGCTCCAACAAGCGAAGAGAGGAACTCCTCTTCTTTGAAGATTATTCTGTTTCTCTCTTTCCACACATTCCAAATGATGAAACTAGGCAACAGAGCCTAGGCAGAGTTAAGAATTTGATAATCTGAAAATTTATTCCTCCAATTGTTTAGGGTTTTAGTGATGCTTCCTTTGTCTCTATCAGAATGTTTGAAGATGGTGGAAAAAAAATCCCATAGCTTGGAGGTGAAAATGCAACTGTTGAGAAGATGTTCAATGGTCTCCTCTTGGACTTTGCAGAGCTGGCATCTGGAGGGTCCCAGCATACCTCTCTTCTTGATATTATCCCAGGTTAAGATTTTCCTATGGTGTATGTTACACAGTAATTTGTCACCGTCCCTGTTACCCCTTCTCCCGCAACTTGGAGGACTCGTTCCGAGACCTGTGAGAAGTGACATGACCTGGAAACACTTGCCTTGTATCCCTTGAGTATGTACTTCATATGCCCTGAAGACACCTTTTGCAAAATACCCATAAAAATAGCCCTTTTTCCATTGGCGTGGTTCCACTATGTATCACTCGCGCCAATGGGGGAAATCCTCCAAAGAGGGAGCCCCAGCTGGCGCTTTGTCTCAGAGTCGCACTCGCGCCAGCCCAGTTGGGTAAAGTTTTTAAAAAACAAACTTACGAAGGTTCTTCCTAACCCACTCATGAACTAAATCTATAATGAGTTGGGTTTGTTTGGCTTCGAATCTCCATAGGAGGGAAGTAGTTCTCCACCTCCCATGGAAACTTCTTAGTGATAAAGCCAATCCCATGAATCTTGTGGATGATCCTAACTCCTTCTCCTCTATCTATAGAAGTTGTCCTTTTGCCTTTGACAAGTTAGGTCCAAAGTTCCAAATTCTAAGTCCCAAAGTCTGAGAATTGCTAAGCTCATGCTACAAGAAGCCTTCTTCATTTCCATAAGGCTAAATCTAAAGTGAGGAGATTCTTGTCCAAGTAACCAAGGAGAGAGAGGCTTGTTCCCCATTCCCAACAAGCTTTGCAAGGCATGTGCTGCTGATCACCCAGCCAAAGGAGGATTTGAAATCAGAACTATGGTTGTATTCTTCTTTGTTTATCAATAATAGACGACTATCATTATGGTTCCACTCTTATTGTCTTTGTAATGATGATTGAGTTATATCCTTTCTGACCGATATATAGTTTCATCTATTAGATTTTATGCTTATATTTGTGTCGTTCTTTGCATGTGCAAGTGTCCGTTCATGAGGATCGTGGGGATCGTGACCAGCCGGAGCAAAGGAACGGGAGCGATGACTATTCTACAAGTACTAGCATTGGAATCCAGGTAGGCCCTCATCATCGGTCTTTGATTTGCAATTAGGAACCTGCGTGTTAGCGTTGTTTGGTTGTTGCTAGACCCCATTTGGGCTAGTAGGGATCGCCTCTGTCCACAGAGGGGATTTACCTCCACAACAATTTGGCGACTCCACTGGGGAGTTGGATTTTTGTCTTGTTGTTTGATTTGTAAACTTTAGATGGAGCCTGAAGTACGGATAGCCTTCGAAATGCTATTTCTCCGCATTAGCAAAGTATATCAACGCCACTTCAGTCCATCTCCGGTTTGGTTTACGAACTGAACGGCTTGGAACTTTCCTTGTTTCTTGGTTTCTCGTGCTTGGTTAGCCTTCTGGGTTGAGTCCCTGTGTTGCTTCTTGCCCCTTGGTGTACCTGCGTACTGTTGACTTAGTTTTGGCTCGTTTTTTTTCATTTTTCCATAGCAAACTTGGCTGGCACTCTTTTATAGCATTACAGTCACACTAGTTGGCGCTAATTTCTCATTGACAACCCGCACCAATCCCTAAAAGGCGCTAGTTTCAGCTTGACAATCGCGCCAGGCCTGGGAACTTTTGAAGTTTGCTTGTCTGTGAGCCCTCTGAGCTTGGTTTTTGTTCTGGGTACCTTTTTTAGACTACTTGAGTGTGTTGGAGCGTGATTTGACTGGCTTTGATCGTTACCCTTTGGGTGTTTGCTTTTTTCCATCGATTTCACGTTTCTAGCCCTAGGGCATCTAGTGGCTTTGTGTGTCGAGCCTTCCTCAAGTGTTTTGATCTTCTAGTGGTCCATTCGACTCTTTGATTACTCCCTTGCACTTGTTTGGTGGTTGTAAATCATTTTATTGCGTTATTTGGGTGACTTGCTTCGTCTTCACTTGAATTTCGCTTCATCTCACTTTGAGCCTAGATTACATGGCTCATTGGTCTCTTTGGGATTTTTCTCGTTCTTTGGAGGTTTGCTTTGTGATTTAGGGAACTGAAAGTGATTTTATTGAATAGAATTTGTTTGTTGTCGTTTCTCAAAGTTGTTTAGTGCATTTTGCCATCAACAAAAAGGAAAAATCTCTTTTGCTTTGTATTAGTTAATGAGAATTAGAAGCTTTTCGTTTTGATTAGTGATTAGTGATCTTAAAGAAAAGTTTGTTAATTTCCATTAGCTGCATTAGGGAAGTTCTTTGTTGTTTTGTGATCATTTCGTTTGCGTGAAAGCTCTCAAACCCTCTCGAAACTAGCATTCATTGAATGAAATGACATTTTTTGGCATATAGTTTGCATTTAGGGAATTTTGAGATATCACATACGGTAAGGCCTGAAAACTGAAACCTAATACAAGATCAACTTTAAAATAAACCGAATGAATCTAACAATGCATTGGAACATAACGCACACTTTTTAGAGGTCTAGGCTAGAGACGTGCTCCAGCATCGTTAAACCTAGTCACTTTTGTTTCCACTCAAGGTTGGGTGATTCCTCCTTTTGTGACTCAATAGTGGTCTAGTATAGACTTGTGCTCCCATGTACCGTCGAGTATATGGGGAGACCCCACTAGGTTATCATCCTTTATCCATAGGAAGTCGTGTCTGCCGCCTTACGACCCGTAACGCATCGAACACAGCATTCGGGGAGATTGACTGTCGTACGGAAAGTCCTTGGTTTTCATACAATTGCCAAGGTGTATATGCAGTTTTACGGATTGTCTGGTAAACCTTTTGCCTAGTTCTCTAGAGTAGTCACTTTTGATCATTTTCGGACTCCCTAAAATGAAAGGCTCATCTGAGCATTTGTCACTTTGGGCTCATTAAACATTCGAAGGCGACTAGAGTCATCTTTTCGTCCTTTTCTTGACTCTCTAAAGATGAAAAGGTCAAGTTATGTCCTTGTGTCTACAAATTAAATCACCCACGATCACACGCCCTGTTAGATTTTGCTTGTTGGCCATTTGTTTGTGAGTCTTGACTCTTTTTTCAGCCACGTGTGTGCGATTTTCAGTTTTGATGGCAACTTTTCCAAAGTTCACCAACCCAGGCATCCCCTTTGAAGGGAATCCTGGTCATTTTCCTCCTTTAGGGAATGTTGGTGCTCCTTACATGGCAATGTTTTCCCTTCCTTGGTTAACTGTTGGGTTGCCTGTTTGGTTGTTCTCAACCTCTGTGGTCTCTAATGTCTCAACTACTAGTCAATCAGTTCCTCCATCGGAACAACATCATGTTGATTCCAAGGTGGACCTCTCCCCTTCTTCACCTGTTTCTATGTCCTCATCTTCTACTTTGCCTGGTGAAAGTATGGATTCAAGTAACCAGGTGGCTAAGAAGAAGAAGAAGAAGAATACAAAGAAGAAGAAGTCTTATAAATGAAAGGCTAAAAGTGTGGCTACTGCCCCGAGTACAGCTCAGGTTGAAACTCCTTTTGCTCCTCCGTGGGAGGTTAAGTTTCCTTGTAAATTGTGCAAGGGAGACCATCTTCTCCGTGATTGTCCTGGCCTTCGTAACGTCTTAGAAGTATGGTCTCACGATCCGGCCTGCCCCTCATCAGCCTCTGGAGCTCATGGTGATGTTACCCTATCAACTAGCGATGGTAAGAAGAAAGGGAAGATTCAATTCCCCTGTAGACTATGTGAAGGCCACAATCTCCTTCACCTTTGTCTTCTCATGGATAAAGCTTCCGGTGTTTTGGAAAGTCTTACAGCTTCTTCACCCCAACTCCCCATTGGTTATCAAAGGCTCTCTTTAGACCCTCTCCCTGTCAACAAAGAGATTGACTTAGATTCTTCTCTTGTCCGAGCTCCTCTTCTCGAACCTGGCTGTGCAAAGCCTAGTCCCGGCCAATCGTTGGTCGGAAAGAGTGTCGACTCAAGTTCACCACCCGTCGATCACTTTGTTTCGTAAGAGCATCATGCTCATGTTCTTCTCGTCTCATCAGGTTCTCCTGAGTTCGAAAATGACCCTCCTATCCCGGCTGATCTAGAGAGTCATTTTTCGGTTCCTATAGAGCAGGGGGGCAATCATACGATTCCCCCACCAAGTAGTTCAATCGCTTCCTTCGACTGGAGTCATTTGACCGCCTTTCGCCTTCCATCCCATGTGCCTTTCTAGATTACAGTACATGCCTATGATAAGGTAGTACCTGGCACTGTCTTGGATGAGGGTGTATCTGTCAGTCTTATGCCTTCCACTACTTGGCAAGCTTTGGGCTCCCCACAGCTTGTGCCAGTTCCGCAGAATCTGATGGCATTTGACGGAGGAACTAGTCAACCATTAGGAATCCTCCCAAATTTCTCTATTACTTTGGGAGGCAAAACCGTCTATACAGACGTGCTCGTTACCCAAGGTGCTTTAGATTTCAGTCTTCTCCTTGGTCGTGACTATGTTTATGCCATGGGAGCCCTTGTCTCCTCACTTTTTTGTGTGGTTTGCTTTCCACACGACCGAAGGATCGTGACTATAGATCAATTATCGTTCTTTAGTCCCTCAGTGCCTCCTGCGTAGTTGCCATCCCCTCCTAGTTTGTATCCACCGATTGTATCTGCCCCACCGCAGGTCAACTACGTGGCTACTTATCTCGTTCCTGTATCCAGTGATGCTGTCGTTGTGCATAGTGTCCTGGGGGCATTGGGTCCTGACTTCCAAGATGTTATCCTTCCACCGGGAGTGGCACTCTTGGAAGCAACGACTTCCTATTCATTATGATGAAGTTCGTGCAGAGCATGGTTCGCTTTCCTATGTCAAGCACCTTAAAAAATGAAACTAGGTCTGGTCGGAGCATAGTTCGCTTTCCTATGTCAAGCTCCTTAAAAAATGAAATGGGGTCTAGTCGAGCATAGTTCCTGATCTTGTGTCAAGCTCGTTAAAAAATGAAACAAGGGTTACGAGAATAGTTCTTTTACTGTGTCACCCTCAGTTAAAAAAATGAAACAACTCCCTTTCCAAATCGAGTCTTTTGATTAAGATCTCGTACAATACAAGTCGAGTCTTTCCAAGATCTCGAAAGTGAACCTTCATTCCATCCACTTTGTTGAATGCAATGAAGCTTGGGGGGCATGTACCTCGTTTTGCGTCATTATACTTGGGGCATGTGAACTTGAAACAAGCATAGTTTTTCATTTCAAGCTTGTGTAAACATGAAACCGAATCCAAGCAGAGTTCTCCATGGTTCAAGCTTGTGTAAAAATGAACCCATACCCATTTTACATCTCATGATTGTTATCTTTATCTGCTAAATTCTGTTAGATGAGCCTTGGTTGTTTCCATCCCATCGCCACCATCTCTTTGGCCGATCATATGCTTTCACTTGCTTGTTTTCCTTTCCTGAGGGACAACAGTTAAGAGTGGTTTTGTTAGCCAGCCTCTTGACCATTACATGTTTTGAGCAGTTGTTAGGGTCCCACCCTAACCCCCTTATCTATGTAATGGGACCACGTCATAGTCAAGAGTCAATAAAGCCCATATTAATAATTGTAAGTGGTTAATCCGCAATTAATAAAGGAACCACAGTTAGTTGCAAATGGGCCGACGGTATTAGTAATAAGCGGTATTGATCCGTGGTATTACTTGTAGGAGTCATATATAAAGGATAGTAACTCCTTGCGAGGAGCATCGTGTCTTATTTTTGTAATCGAGCTCTGCTCTATTGGAGGTTGCCCCCTCGAAGAGGCAAGTGAACATTACTCTCTGAATAATAAAGTCTTCGCTATTCTGTGTTCTGGATATCTTTTCTTCACATATTCTGTGTTATCGGTCTTTTTTCTTCGCATATTCTGTATTTGGGTATCATTTGCAGGTCAAGAAGCATAACAAGTGGTATCAGAGCTCTTTCCAGGGTCGGTGGGATCTCCAATTAGTAGCAATTTTTTTTTTGGCTTGAGACGTGTTCCGGCGTCTTTAAACCACGGGACCTGTCATTGAGCGCATAAATCTGCGAATTTGGGGAGGCATGCACACAGGAAATACAAGAGGTGGTCACGTCTGTTGGACTCCCTTGTAACCCCTGTGGGTACCCCTTCGAGTAGTAGCGCATTTAGACAGAAACTCGCGCACAGGACTTGTCTTTCCCACGTATCCCTGCTAGGTATATCGGAAGCCCCATAGGCTCCCTGAAACCTCGCCATAGATAAACCAGCGACCGTCTTGTGGCTACAGTACACCGAGAACAGCACTCAGAGAGATTACTCACCCGTACTATAGGGTAGTCGGGTGGTACGGCTAAGGGTACGGTCGACCCTCCTTAGTTAGAGCCCTGAAACATTAGGCCGAGTACTACAGCCAGACCCTTATGTATATTGCGATCTGTAGCACCTGACACTCCCCAAAACCCTAGTTCCTTTTTTACTCATCATCTCTTCCAGATCCGCTTGAGCAAAGGAGTGCAGCTGCAGTAGACATCGGTCCCAACCAGCCAGTTCTCTCAGATCCAACAGACCAGAAGCATTGTGTAGGGTTCCTATACCAGGGTATAATTGTCGCAGGACTTTTGGCCGCATTGACATTTTGAGGATTTGGCGACTGCAGTATTGATCAAGAAGGATTAAAACTCCGTTAGGAGTAAAAAAAAAAAAAATGTTCCGGGACACTTATTGGTGATATAGCCCATTAAAATCAGGACGACGAGCTGAGCATGGTGGTACCATCCAATTAATTGGGCAAAAATTTTTTTGGCGGTCCCAATTTTTCATCACAACGGTGTATGGTAGAAACTAGAGCTCAAGTGATGGCCAATGAAAGGATGGAAAAACTGGAGGAAACGGTGAACAAAATCCACACTCAGCTGGACAAAATAGATCTGAATAAAATGAACCAACTACTTACAGGAATGAGTCTCCAGCTACAGAAATTGCAAGGAGAAGACAAGGAGGATTTGAGGTCAAACGGCAAGGAGCAAGCCCATGAGGAGGTTTATAATGGATATGAAGGAATTTACGGTGAATCTAGCCACTCTCCTCACATCTGGCACACCCATCCACCACCCAATCAGCGACTTCCTATGTTGGATATGCATAAATTTGATGGTTCTCACCCAGCAGCATGGCTAGCACAAATGGACCAGTATTTCAAATTGAATCAGATCCTAGATGATGCGACTAAGCTTGTGTTGGGGAGCATGTACTTCGACAATGAACGGTGGCAATGGTGGGAATGGCATCAACGCTCCAATGGATATTTTAGGACTTGGACCCAATTTACCAAAGCCCTTCGAGATCGCTTTGAACAAGAAGACTCTTATTTGGGTCGTCTCACTAAGCTCAGACAGATTGGTACAGTAGAGGAATATATTAATGCTTTTGAAAGCTTAGCTTTCCGCACTAAGGGTCTCATAGATGAGTTCTACACGGAATGTTTTATCAGCGGTCTTAAAGAAGCCATCAGAGCTCAAGCGCTACTTCACCACCCTCCCACGTGGACAGAGGCTTGCCAGGTAGCTCGTAAGGGGGAACGTGCATTAGCAGCCCAATACAGTCACCCAAATTTCCCCGTTAAAGGTCGCCTCCCCTGCGGAAATGGACGAAAGAAGGAAGCAAGGACTATGTTACTACTGTGATGAAAAATACTCCCCAGGTCATAAATGTAAGGAGCCCAAATTCTTTCAAATAGATGCCACTGACTACAACTCAACAGAGGAAGATCCTTCACTTGGGGAACATGAGCCGCTAAAGGACGATAACCAACAGGATGATGTCTCTGACGAACCAGTTATTTCATTGCATGCCTTGGCATGGATTTCTTCCCCTCAAACACTCAAAATCAAAGGGTTTATTAAACATCGTCCAGTAGTAGTTTTGATTGATAGTGGAAGTACACATAATTTCATCCATCAAAAAGTCGCAGAAACAGTGCATTGCTTTGTACGAGCAGT
>APFE031329901.1:19686-64203 GCA_000404065.3 Pinus taeda | reverse complement strand
GACAGAAAACAAGCCAAGACAAGAGACACAAGATGTGGCGGCTAGCCAGGGACAAACCCCAATGTGGGGAAACCCTTTGATCAAATCTGCCTTTATCTTCAATAATCCAGTAAGAAATAGTACATAAATCAGATTTACATTAGCAACAGCAAACCCTAGATCAGTCCCAAACTAGGGAAAACAATATCTCGCAAACCGACCGTCGGATCGGATTGATTCCACCACCAAAAAATGCGGCCTTCAGAGGAGATCTAGATGGACCTACAATGTAGTTCTGAGGAGGGAGTCTTTTGGTCAACGTTGGTCAAACTTTGGTTCTACAGTTGCTGCCCCAAAACTGCGTCCTTCCTTCCACATGTGTGAGAGAGAGTCTCTTTTCTGCGCAGTAGAGAAGAGCCTCTTTTCTGCACAGGAGAGAGAGAGAGATGTGATGAAATGAGTGAGTGCAAATGAGGAAAATTCATCTTGTATTTATACACAACTGTTGATGTTTGAATAGATGTGACTATTGGGCTTCTGAGCCTACATGAGTTGTAGGTCGGCTTGATAATAATTCCATAATCAAAATAAATTCATATCTCCATAAATACTTATCAGAATCAGATGATCTTTAGATCAATCCTACACCTCTCGACGAGAGGGAATCTAATAAAAATATTATCAGCCATGAATAATATGACCCACATGGAGTTTGGTCCTAGTTGCCAATTTTAACATATAATACTTTTTTGATATTTTAGATGATCTCCACATATAATACTTTTTTGAAATTTTAAATGATCTCCCACGAAGTAATTGATAATATTTTTTTTAGCAAAGGAAATTTATATTAAATTCATTATTATTATTATCCAATTTTAAGGTCACATCCAAGCCAGACACCAAATTGGTGTATGAGAACCTCTTGTTTGTGGGACAAGGGACCTACCTCCGCGCAACGATTTGACTACTAAGTCTACGAAGGCATACATACTCTATCCCCCGCTTGTTTTCAACCTATGACCTCTTAAGAGGAAACACATGCTCTTAACCATTAGACTCTCTCAACACACACACACACACACACACAGAAAATCCTATCTCACCATTCTTACTTCTTACATTTCCTTTACCATATTTTCATTGGGTATATATATATATACACACACACATGTTTTTTGCCAAGAAAAAAATGTAATTCCATTATAGATTGTATATTGAAATTACATGTTGTAGCTTCAACATATGTAGCATATGCAAAAACTGGTTGTTCACCACACAACAAACCAGACTGTCATAAAAGTCCTGAGAGTTCATAATAAGTTACAAAAACTGTGCATGATATATAGTCCTGTTTAGATTTGTTATTCACAATATCTAACAAAAAGAAAATGATAATCATGTTGTTTCATCTGCTATCTACTGTTGCTCTATGAAAGGCCTGTGATAAAACTTATATGCATTCTACCCCTGTTGTTCCTGGATCATCCATTGCCCATATGGTTGTTGCGCGACTTCCTTGGAAAGACTGTCAGAAATCTGGTTCCTATCGTTGTAAATACGATAAGTAATGAAATCAAATTGAGCTTTTAAGGTTAAAATTTCATCAATAAGCCTCTGAGTGTGTGCATGTGACAGAGAGACTGATACTTGAACCAATTAGTAATAATTTTGGAGTCCCCAAAAAATTGTAGTCGATTGTAGTGTTTTTCAAGTGCAAATATAAGGAGAAGTCTGAGATTGTTGAGTTCGGCATAATTATTGGTTCCCCTTCCAAGGCCCATCTTGAGCTTGTAATAGTGGTTCTCTGATAAGTACAGAATAGCACCACCACTGCATCCAATATTTTGAGCAAACCCATCGAAAAAAGGCTAGGGAAATGTTTTATCGATGACTTCAACTGCTATCTGCCGGGTGTGAATTATCTAATCTTCTTCAAGGATCAAGCCATACAATGCTTCAATATGTGAGTAGGTGAAGATCAAATTAGTGGACATATCCTAAAAAATTTGCTTATTTCTTCCTATCCAGATGCCCCAACAAACTAACAGTGGGAGGTTGCGAAGTTTGCGTGAGCGGACATTTTGCCACTAGTGATTCCATGTAGTTTGTATAATCTCTCCTTGCCATCTTATATTAACTGCTAGAGATTGATATAATAGGTTCCAAACCTGCTATGTAGTTGGGCATTGCAGAAATAGATGATCAATAGTTTCAATGTCGTTCTGGCATAAACAACATCGTGAAGGCCTGAAAAGAGACCTTTGGTGAAGGTTGTCATCGGTAGGGACTTTATTGTTTAAAAGGCACCACAAAAATAGTTTTGATTTTGGTGGAGATTTTAGTTTCCAGATAAGGCTTCGCCACCAATCTTTAATTTTAGGTTCATGGTCCAAATAAATGAAGATATATCCATCATTGGGAGTGTATTTGCCATGCACAGAAATGGCCCAGATCAGTTCGTCATTCCTGTCGTAGATCCTCACATGATATTCAGGAAATGCGGTAGTATACCTATTCTAATCATGTCCCCACTAGTTGGGGATCCTGTGCCGACTTCCATGATTGACTGAGCATCGATGAATTGTCCGAGTCTGCGACCTGTGATAAGTATTTGATGCCAGAAGAATCCAAATATTGCAAGAGGCCAAGAGGTAGTAAGTGAGCATTTCCACTACTCGACCAGGCGTTTGTTCCAATACGTACACGATCTCCTGAACCAATTTTCCAAGCTAGTCCATGTTGAATTACGAATATGGAGTGAGGGACCGCCCTCTAGATGGTAGAGATGCCAGGTTTGATCCATATGGGACTGCGAAATCAATCTAGCATCAAGAGAGGGAAAATATATTTGTAGTATACCACTTCCTTCCATATGCTGTTAGTAGTGAGTAATCGCCATCCCATTTTGGTTGCAAGAGCCTTTGAAAAACAATTTAGATCCTTCATCCCCATCCCCCCCATTTCTTGGGCCTGCTAATCCGCTCCCATCTGACCCAAGCGAAAGTTTTTCCTTCGTTACTTCCTTGCCATAAAAATCTACAACAGATCTATTGTATTCTGCTGATGATGCCTTTGGGATTCCAAGCCTGTGCCATCCAGTAAACCTGTATTGCTTCTAGTACTGACATGATAAGCACCAACCTTCCTTCCCTTGATAGCCATCGCTGATGCCATATATTGATTATGGCTTCGATCTTTGCTACCAACCATGTCCAATAAGCAATATGGTATTTGTTGGGCTTGAACTTGTACCCCAAGTATTTAATGCCATCTTCAAACTCTAGCTGCCTGTATGGAAAACGCTGATGAGCATATATTCTTTCATTTTGTGAGCAAAATGGAGTCAAAATGGTTGATTTTGAATGACTGGTTTCCATTCTCGTTGCCTTGTAGAAAATGGATAGGAGTTGCAGAAAACATGAGGATTCCCGAATGGAGCCATCAAGGAAAATGAGCACGTCATCTACAAAGAGAAGGTGAGTGAGTGTGTTAGTGTCAGTCAATTTAACCCCATGGTATCCTCGCAAGCTCTAACACCCAATATAAGTCTACTCAAACCTTCTATGATTAGAAGAAAAAGTAAAGGCGAGAGAGGGCATTCTTGTCTGAGGCCTCTCTTAGAGTGAAAGAAATTGGATGTTGCACCATTGATAAGGATACTGTAAGAGATCGAAGATATACAACACATCATCCAGTTGATAAAGTTGTGAGGGAAACCAATCTGGGTAAGAATGAGGTGGAGATAGGTCCAATTGACTCTATCAAAAGCTTTGGATAAGTCTATCTTGAGGATGATATTGTTCAAGTTCTTAAGTTTAATAGAGTGCAATCCTTCTTGGGCTGTGCTAATGGCTTCTTGAATTTGTCCATGATTCAGAAACGCAAATTGTTCCATCGAGATGTGCTGGGATAGGATAGGCTTAATGTGGTTGGCAATGATTTTGGAGATGATCTTGTATATACAGTTACACAGAGAGATGGGCCTATAATCAGCAAAGGTAGAGGGATTATCAGATTTGGGAATCAAAGCAATGAAAGTTTCATTATAGGTCTAACATTCTGCCATTCACCCTGCAATTTTCAATAGCAAGAAGGAGGTCCTATCCAATAAGATAAAAAAAGGACAAACAAAATTCAACAGGCCATCCATCCGGCTCCGAACTCTTGTCCTTCTTAAACCATTTCCATACTGCTTCTATTTCTCATAAGGTGATAGGACTGTTTAGATTCTCAATCTCCTCTTCATCCACAAATCGAGGGAATTTTTCAGCCACTCTGAAAATCTCAGCTATAGATGCTCCACGAGGGGCTCTGAAGAGTCGACTAAAATGTCTGATTCCCATGTCTTCTAGATGGCTAAAAGATCTAGCCTCTCTGCCCTCATCATCTTTTAAGGAACATATGGTGTTTGTGGCTTTCCTCCCTCTGGCACATTGCTAGAAGAATTTTGTTTTATCGTCTCTTGCTTGGATCCATATGGCTTTGCTCTTGAGTCTTCAATCCTTTTCCTTTTGACATAATAGTCTGAGTCTTTCACCCTCAAGTCGTGTTAGCTACATTTTGGCCTCCGGGGAAATGAAACCATTATTGTTGGAGACCACCAAACTGGCCAGATCAACCTCAATTTTTCAAAGATTTGCTTCATCCCTATTCTTCTTCTCCTTGGCCCATTCAATTGTTTTATGCTTGAGTCTAGTTAGGTTGACTATGACTTCTATAGGGATTATGTCACTATCTTGAGAGTAGGTGATCCAAGTATCTTTAACGATTTGGTGAAATTCCTCATATTTTAACCATAATGAATTAAATTTGAAGGGTGTCTTTGGTTTTGGGGCAATCCCCACAATTTCCAGGAGAATGGGAGAATGATCAGAAATGCCTCCGAAGCCAACCCATTGCCTGATCCTGTCAAATATGTCCAAATGGTGCCTTTATGAGAAAATGGTCCAACCTTGTAGCAAGCATAGCCTCACCAATCCTACGATTGCGCCAGGTAGGCTGAATTCATGCCACATCAATGTTGAGATAATTGTAATGGTCCAAGAGCTGCTTAAAAAAATCAGAGGGGGTCGATTTGGGCATGGCTTCCCCGTGATTTTGCATGTCTTGATGAGAAGTTTAGATCTCCACCAATGATGATATTATCATTGGTCATGAAAGGCGCCCGCATTAAGCTTTCCCAATAATCTACCGATTATGACAAGGACTATAAATATTAACCAGTCTCAGGGTGTTTCCGAGGTCTTCCGAAAACACATCTGCTGCCAATGCCCCATCCCTTCCCAGACGTTTTCGAACTTCACGGATCTATTATTGATTCCCATCGAACAACCACCAAACCTTCCTCGTGCATCTAGGGCATGAAAGGTCCATCCAGGGAGGAGGGCTATCAACATATTAATAATGGTCTCACCATCACCAAGGGTCTTTTGTAAGAAAATAATATCCAACTTTTCCAATTCAAACAACCTCCTAATGGTCAAATTTCTGTCGGGTTTGGCCAGTCCCCTGCAATTGAAGGAGAGGCACTTCATCTGGGAACCACTTTAGGATTTCCTTTTGCTCTAAGAACCCAATCAATAGAAAGTTGTTTGCTGGATGCCACCTCCATCCCAGCTTTGTGAATGGCTTTAGATATATTGGAATGTCTTCCTCTCGACGGCTTGGGTCCTTTAATGGGAGAGGCGATACCAATGCCACATCCATCCTGCACGGGTGGCTTGGCATTTGCATGGGATCGAAGATTATACCTATGGCAGGTGCTATTCTCCGAAGAGGTATCTCCATCGATAGGGGCTGGGACAAGTGGGTCTTCAGGGATGGATGGGGAAGGGGTCGGGCAATAGGGCAGGAGATAGGATTTAGGTTGCAAAAGCAAATATCAACCCCAGACATAGGAATAGATGCAAAAAATTGTTCAGAAAGGAAATAGCAAGATTTATCCAGGGAAGAGGGAGAGAGAAGAGAACCCAGAAGCAGACCAGGTCTGGAAGAGTGTGAATGAGTGACCCTTGTTGAAGATGGCCAGGCTATCGGATGTTGAGTGCCTTTGACAGTGTCCTTCTAGGGCGTCTGTGACTTGGTGTGTTACTTTTGTGGGGATTCCTCTGATCCACCATTCTTTGTCTGTGCCCCTGCCTTCTTTGGTACATGCCTTCGTTGGTATACTTTCTTTAGATATCAGTGGGCAATCCTTATAGAGATTGCCAACTTCATGGCATCTTTTGGATCTAAAGGGAACCCCTTCATAGTCCAAATTTTGCATCCTGGTGATTCCATGAAATTGGAGGCTCATGCTTTCCACTAGACCATCCCTGGTGTCCAAATGCACAAGAATGCGGGCGACAGACACATTTCAAGTCTCTATAAATGATTTTTCATGGTCCAGATAGATGCCATGATCATTCCCAATGCACCGAAATGCATCCTCAGACCAGGAATGAAGAGGTAGACCCGGAATTCGCACCCAAATAGAACCTGCATCCAAATTCTCCTTATTCAGATTAAAAAGCAGCATCCACCGTTTCAAAAGAATTGGTGCCATCTCAATGTGCTAGAATTTTGACATTACCCAATTAGCATGATCGAGATGAGTGAAGTTCAAGGCAAACCATTCCTTTGTCATGGTCATAACAGAAGGCAACTGATCAAGAGTTTGGCCCCAAATCTCAACTACCCATCGCTTAATTCTTGACGTGGAATAGTTTCATCCTCGAACTCTTCCAACCAGCATTGTGCTTGTAGTGTCCAAGGCCTACACCATTTTAATTCCTTCCCTGAAGACCAACAAATGCCATCGCTCCCTAACTTTGGTGCATTTTGATTTTTTGCTAGATTTCCTCTCCATTCCCTCCTCCAAGGGTCCTATTTCATGGTTCAGATAGTGTTCTGCTCCTGATGCCCTAATGACGAAATGCCCTAGATCCGGGGAGATGTGAGGCTCAATATGGAAACATCTCGATGTCTTCACCGATTGAGAAGGCCGATCTCCTTGGGCTGTAATGTTCAGCTCATAGGTTCCTCTCTGCCCTAACTCTTCGGAACATATAACATCCACCTATGCCCTATAGACCCCGTCTGGTACTGCAAAGGCTTCCCCGAGGCCTGTCCCCAGAGAGGAGAATTGTTCTTGCTCCCATAACAAAATCTCTGATGGTGATGAGATTGAGAAAACAGGTTGTGGCTGAGAAAATGCCAAATACGATGCTAAAGGGTCAATTGGTGCAGATCTTGGTGTAGATATTCCCTGAATCATCTCAGAGGGTTCAATGCTAATGCAGATAACGAGACCTCCCCCTCACCCACGACAGGAATATAGGCATCAACTTGTTCAACCGGTGCCCCTACAACTATCGATGAATCCAAAACGACATGTTGAGGTGGATCCTCAGTGCAGATCGACATAGATTCCATGGGATCAGTTGAATAATCCACTAAATCTTCTTCCATCTCAGCAAAAGACTAGGATAAGGATCAGACTTCAAAAAAAACCCTCACCAAATAGGCCCCTCGGGTATGCTAAATCCTTTTCTGCGTATAACCACAATAGTCATCGAATGCGCTGATGATTTGTGGCCTCCTCCACCGGTTGCGATCATTGTTACAAACTTCCCCTCCAACCTTATCCAAACCCTAATCTTTTGTCGACCTTCTCAACTCTGATTAAATTCAGAGCCATTTTCCCCCCTCATCAGGTCGCCAATCCAACATGTAATTGGATAATCACACACACACACACACACACACACACACACACATATATATATATATGATCTGGGAAATGTAAAGAGGAAGAATAATGAGATAAGATTTTCTGAAAACCAATAATTTAAAATTTCAACAAAATAGTATGTGTTTTTGGACCTGTTACTGCTCAAACTAGCAGGGGTCCTAAAGGGAACCCTAAAGGGGCAACTGCTAGGATAAGGAAAACAATGGAGACTTAGCCCATTGTCACCTTAGCTAAGGCTCCCTACTTTTTACAGACTTTCACCAATGGGAGGAGACCCGATATGAGGACTCACTTACAAAGAATATACCAATGCAATGGACAAGAAGTGATTCCAATCACCATTTCCAAGGAGAAACTCAAAATCAGGGCTTGCTTGCTTTGTAAGCAAGGTGTAGGGTTTTTCTAGGAAAGGTTGATGAGGATTTGAGGGTTAGGTTTAGGGAGTATGTCATGCAATGGAGCTTCCAATATATATATATATATATACCCAATGAAAATATGATCTAGGAAATGTAAAAAGTAAGAATAGTGAGATCAGATTTTCTGAACACTGATAATTTAAAATTTCAGCAAAATATTATGTGTTTTTGGACTTGTTACCACTCAAACTAGCAGGGGTCCTAAAGGGGAAACTACTAGGACAGGGACAACAATGGAGACTTAGCCCATTGTCACCTCCCTACTTTTTACGGACTTTCACCAATGGGAGGAGACCCGATATGAGGACTCACGTACAAAGAATATATCAATGCAATGTATAAGAAGTGATTCCAATCACCAGGCTCCCTACTTTTTACGGACTTTCACCAATGGGAGGAGACCCGATATGAGGACTCACGTACAAAGATTATATCAATGCAATGTATAAGAAGTGATTCCAATCACCATTTCCAAGGAGAAACTCAAAAATAGGGCTTGCTTGCTTTGTAAGCAAGGTGTAGGGTTTCTCTAGGAAAGGTTGATGAGGATTTCAGGGTTAGGTTTAGGGAGTATGTCATGCAATGGAGCTTCCTATTCCTCAAAATTCTTATGGAACTTGGATTCCTAATATCCAACCATAAAAAATTTGCCAAACAAGAATCTCCAAGACAAGTGAAAATGATCCAAACATCAAAATTCGTTCCATGCTCCAAAAAGTCGTCCACCAAGAAGGATAACAAAGTTCTCTAAAGAGATACAAGTCCAACCAAGTGATGATGTTAAAATGAATTCACATCACTTGTATTTATACACTTCTAATGAGTTTGATTTAGCTAATTAGGCCTACATTAGCCCCTACAATAAAAAATGCGCAGAATAACTAACTTTTGGTGACAAACCCGCCAAACTAGCTCATAAACAAAAGAATAAGAATCTCAAGAGGTCGAATAATGAAAAGTGCATGCCGTTGGGCCTTGGAGGAGGTCTAATGGAGTCCATATGTGCCATAATGTGTAGTTGAACTCCCAAAAGCAGTGGACAAGGGGTTGGCCCCTTGTAATAACTTGTGGTGCTCCAAATGACATGTGGGGGCACACAAGTGTCCTCATGGGTCTCCAAACAAATCGAAGATGCATGTAGATCGCCTACAAGGGCTAGGATGATGGTGTCAATGATGCCACATAATCGTGCAAGTCCTGGATCATCTGCGAAGTGTATGGTGCAACTCTGGGGCCAACTATGCATGATGGGTCAGGTGCATTTTCCTCATCCAATAAGTGAACCATGAGAAATCTTTGAATGGTTGTGGGGATCCATGGAGTGTCGTCTGTTGCTGTGGAGGCCCATGGGTCTCTACACACACCCTACATGTGGCAATGGAGCCCTTTGGGATCAGGACCCCATATAGGGAGACCAAACCCAAACGGAAACCACTTGCAATCCTGTATAGGATCCAATGCGTCCCCGTTACTTCCAACACACCAAGTTAGTAAAGAAATCGAGTAAAAGAGTTTATAAACCATGTTTAACAAGTGAGCACTTCATAATGGCATGCCCTTCCATAATGGGCTTTGGCATGTGCTAATGTCTTCCAACTCCAAATAGGGTTAACCAGACATCTATTAGGTGGGTTCTACCTCTAAAGGGGTTGGTATGCTTGTGGTACATCCTTCAAATGTTGGTGGCATGTGGCATAATGATGGAATGGACTAGGGAATGAAAGGGGGCAACCTGGATCACATGATATGATACAAGGGTAGCTAATAAAAGGGAAGCCCACACTTGGGTAAATAATGTGTAGGAGGGAGCAATCGTGGTGCATGAGTTACCCCGACCTTGATTTTTCCACCCTTCTTCATATTCCTTTTGTCTTTTTATGATTTTCTTTGGTTAATTGCTTGGGGCTCTAGGTAATGGGAGCATTATGCGTAAATTATAACAATGGATACCCCCTTATAAGGTGGGGTAGTTCATCGCCCATCGGGGGTTGGGACAATCATGGGTTTCCGAATGATAAAGGAGGCCCATTAAGGGCCATGTAGGAACCAGGGTGATGGCCATGGAATGAGGACTCACTTACAAAGAATATATCAATGCAATGGATACGAAGTGATTCCAATCACCATTTCCAAGGAGAAACTCAAAATTAGGGCTTGCTTGCTTTGTAAGCAAGGTGTAGGGTTTTTCTAGGAAAGGTCAATGGGGATTAAAGGGTTAGGTTTAGGGAGTATGTCATGCAATGGAGCCTCCTATTCCTCAAAATCCTTATGGAACTTAGATTCCTAAGTGATCCTTGAAAAGTTAGCTTTGATAGAAAACAAGACCACACGGGACCAAATGGACCCCAGGTTAGGTCAAGGGGGGAGGGTTTAACAACCAATGATGAGCTTGACCTAATAAGGGAAGAGAAGGCGATAAAAAAAAAAGCAATGAAAGGTGGCACAATGATCCATATGAGGTAACTAGCTTAAAGAAAACCAAGGGCAAAAATTGGTCTTTGAGCTAGGGCTTGTGACATCTCAAGATTCCTTTATCATTCAGGAACCCATGATTGTCCCAACCCCCGATGGGCGATGAACTGCCCCACCTTATAAGGGGGTATCCACTGTTATATTTTACACATCATGCTCTCATTACCTAGAGCCCCGAGTAGTAAACCAAAGAAAATCATGAATAAGAAAAAGGCATATGAAGAAGGGTGGAAAATCAAGGTCGAGGTAACTCATGCACGACAATTGCTCCCTCCTACAAATTCTTTACCCAAGTGTGGGCTTCCCTTTTATTAGCTACCGTTGTACCATGGCATGTGATCCAAGTTACCCCCTTTCATTCCCTACTCCATTCCATCATTATGCCACATGCCACCGCCATTTGAAAGATGTACCACAAACATACCACCCCCTTTAGAGGTAGAAACCACCCAATAGGATGCTTAGTTAACCCTATTTGGAGTTGGGAGACATTAGCACATGCGAAAGCCCATTATGGAAGGACATGCCATTATGAAATGCTCACTTGTTATCCATGGTTTATAAACTCTTTTACTCGATTTCTTTAATGACTTGTTGTGCTGGAAGGCACAGGGATGCATTGAATCTTATGTAGGATTGCAGGTGGTTTCCATTTGCGTTTGGTCTTCCTATATGGGGTCCTGGCCCCAGAGGGCTACATTGCCACGTGTATCCACAACAACAAACAACACTCCACAACAACAAACAACACTCCATGGATCCAAAAAAATTCAATAAACTTTTTTAATGTATCTTCAATTTTTATCAGTGCGGGTCTTCTCAAAAGTATGCATAATCGGTACTTGTTGGATGTGGAATTTAATTCCACATTCAACGAGTGTCTACACTTGAAATTTGAGTAAACCTATAAGGAAATAAGCCAAAAATGCAATTTTTTTTTTTCTACATGTATCTCTTTTTAAATTTAAAAGATTTTGATTGGTTTACATATTATGACATGGAAATCACATGAAAATTTTATGGGCACTTTTAGGCTGAAATTTCCTCTAATGATAGTTGTTAGTTGTCAGTTTGTTTAGAAAGTCGATCAACATCTTGATTTGCTACTTGAAAACATAGTGAATGTATAAATTGGAATACGTTCTTTCGTGTTATTTTTGTGAGACTCCCATGAAGACCAATGCTTCATTGGTCCAAATATCCTCTCAAACACTCTATGCTAAGCTTGGTGTCTCCAATATATATATATATATATATATATATATATTATACATTAATCTCCCTCATCCTCACCTCTACAACTATGGTCATTAAAACACAAATTGCCTTAATTTTTATTGAGTTATTGATGCTTAAGGTTTCCATATGAGATGCCACTTCCACTCTTCCCTCTCCATCCCTTGACTTATATATTGAAACTCAATACCCCTTATTAACTTCACATGATCCTCATGTTTTGTTCACTACCCACACAAGTGTATCTTGTTGATCTCTTAGTCTTATAGATGCAACATCAAAGTAAGATTTACACCAACATGACCATTCATCTATGAGATCATGTTGTAAACATCACTACCCAACTTCTTTCCATCTTGATGATCATTAGTGGTTATTATTCCGATCATAAACATCAATGAAGAAAAAAGCATTTTGTAAATGAATGTGCCTTGCCATTTTTTGAGACAATCTTTGAACTTACATTCCCCCTTCCTATGGATTAATGCTCAATTTTCTTTAGTAACATTCCATTACATATAGTAACACCATTATTGAAGCATTACAACAAGCATTATCCACCCTAGAGAAACACAATAATGGGATTGCACACTCTACCTATAATTTGTCATCATGAAATGATTTATATGGCTTACCTAGAGCCATGATGGACAAGCATTTTATATAATCCATTCACTGATTTCATCCTTGCCCATCATGGTTTTGTGTAGTGTGTACATGCCAAGTGGATAATGCTTACTAATGATGCTATAAATGCACACTCATTCCCCTTGTTGTAGATTATAATGTAGGACAAAATTATATAAAACCATGTTTTAGGTGATTATTTGGGTAGGATTTTAAAGTTTGCTCATGGTTTTACCTTGATCATGCTTTTGCTCATCGTTTCACTATACTGAAGGGTTTGACCTATCTCCAAATATCACAAGCACTTAAAATTCTTCGAATCACTCTTAACCATGAAATTTTATTTCACGAACTTTCATTATAAGGGCTTAAATAACACTTATCAAATGTTGTAGATTATAAAAGGTGAATTCAAAGATCATGCTAGTGATTATTGGACTTCATTATAGTGCACCAAAATAAAAATGAATGTAAATCCATCTTAATGCAAAATCTATTAATAAACAAGAGATATAAAAAAGAAACCAAAGTACAAATCTCTTAGTACTTAAGAAATTAATCTCTATATATATTTCATTTTTAAATTTTTTATTGTAATGAGTGTAACAAGATGCATAACATTAAATATGAGTATGCATGATATATGAGCATGCATGATAGATATACAATAATATATAAACTAAAAATGAATAATATATAAACTTTACTAAAATGAAAACTAAAAAATAATATGCATAGAGAGTTGAAACAAATCCAAGCTGGTTGATTTTTAAATTTATAGCTTAAATGTTCTTTCCTTTTAGTTTATTATATTACAACATGTTACACATTGCATCTCTACTATGCTATGATTTAGTGAAGAACAACTTCTCAAAGCAATGAATGTTAGAGCACTAAAATAAGTGATGTCTCATATACGTATCATGATGGAGTCTGGTTCCCATTAGGTTTACACATGTTCTTTCGAGCACGAGTCTATGTTGGCAATGGTGTTGCAGATTCACCCCATATTTGATGCTCTACATGTTAATTACGTTGATACGCCTTCTTTTGAATTAGTTAGTCGTCTACGTTTTTATTTTATGTTTGACATCTGGCACACGATTTGTAAAACACGTTGCTACTGCGGAGGAGCACTGCAATCAGGGGCTCTAAAAACCAGTCTAATTACTCGAGTTTTCTCGGTCGCCAAATGGCAGGGGAGCACTGCAATCACGGGGCTTTAAACACGCTATCTCCCTTGCTGTCGTATCTATGTGTTGCCCGAGTTTTTTCCGTCGCGAAATGGCAGAGGAATGAGTTACAGTAATAATGAAAATAAGGCGTTGCACCTGATTTTTAATCGTGGGTTATAATGGTTATAACGCATCAGGAAACCTCTTCTGTGCACTGGCTCAAGGTCTTTGCAAAACATCATACATCTCCAGATTTATTCAGTTCACGACCAACAAATCTTTGTTCCATGATGCCCTTAAACAATTTGCTGCAGTGTCAGGTGGAATTACATTACTATTACTCTTATTTATGTGTGTTGTGTATTATCCCTGGCTTCCTGTTTTTGCCTCTCTGTCAGACTTGTACTGCCAACGACCCTTCTCATAGAGCAAATCCCATAACTCGACTCTCAGATGTATGCGACACAGGATAAATCACTGTTGCAACTGCGATGCTACGGTCACCGTGAAAAATCGAAGGGCATCAGTTGCAGGTTGCAGAGAAGAGAAGAGGTTGCAGAGAAGAGAAGATGGTGTTTGCTCCTCCTGTTGCAACCACGAGAATCATAAAATACTTGAAGCCATACGTGCTCAAGGTCCATTTCTCCAACAAGTACATCGCAGCCCAAGTATTTCACACTCCCACCGCCACGGTAGTGTCATCTGTCTGCTAGCAGGAGCAGGTGCTTTGCACATCAATGGAGTCCACTCGGGATGTGTCCGCAGCCGGCAGGATCGGAAAAATATTGGGGCAGCGTCTCCTCTTCAAGGACATCCCCGCAGTCTCAGTTCATGAAGAGGGAACAGAAATACCACGGGAAGGTTAAGTCCCTCATTGATGGCTTGAGAGACTCCCGTATTCAACTCATCTGAATAGGAAAGAATGGAATGCCAAATCCGTATGTTTCTCGTTCACCATTTTTTATTTTTTCAGATGGGAAAAAAACCTAAATTTGATCATAAAATTACTCCATGGTTATAACACTAGATGCCAACAAAATATTGATGTACAGTGCCCAATGGGTTTCTGTTGGTGATAAGCTATGCCGGAGTTCGCTGCTGGATAATGTATGTGATGGTTAACCCATTTGGGAATTAGGTTTTTGCATATCTTTATGGGTAAACTATCTTTATAATTTATTCTTTTCATCATATATATGATTCACATGAAAATTAAATGGCATCTACTTGGCTGTTACAAGTGAACCTCCCAGTCCTCTTGTAATGCTGCATGCATGAGGTCTCGATGTATTTCCTATGTTTGTTCTGTTGTATCAGTTTGTTCAGTGGGATGTATCTCCTTTTCTTCATGTTGAGCTTCACGCTGTAACTAATTTCAAGGAAACTGACTGATCATGCTAATCAAGCAAAAAGCTACAACTATGAAAAATGATCCCTATTTAAAATAGCTGGGGGTTGGAAATTCTTTGACTCGAGGAATGATCTACAAGAATCCACAGTAAGTCAGAAGAAAATGCTCTGTAAGATAAGATATATATAATTTTATTAATGTCCAACAAAGGATCATAAATATAAGATATATATAATTTTATTAATGTCCAACAAAGGATCATAAATAGGTCAGTGGACAAAGATACAACCAAAAGATACAACCAATAGTATGAGTATGGGACTTCAAACAAGAATCCACAGTAAGTCAGAAGAAAATGTTCCTTAAGGTAAGATAATAAAATTTTATTAATGGACAAGGATACAACTAATAGTATGAGTACAATGTGGGGGTGCAAACAAGAATTCACAGTAAGAAGAAAATGTTTCGTAAAGTAAGATAATAAAATTTTATGAATGTCTAACAAATAACCATAACTGGGTCAATGGGACTGAAGGATACAACTAGTATGAGTACAATGTGTGTAAATATAATTTTATTAATGTTTAACAAATGACCATAAATAGGTCAATGAGACTAATGAGATTATGGGACTGAAGGATACAACTAGTATGAGTACAATGTGGGAGTGTAAATATAATTTTATTAATGTTTAACAAATGACCATAAATAGGTCAATGAGACTAATGAGATTGAAGGATATAATTAATATGAGTACAATGTGGGAGTGCAAACGCTAACTCTTAGAAAAAAATTTCAATATAATGAAATAAAAAAAGATACATAATAGGATAGCCACAGTGAAGTTTAGTATTGTTATTCACATGGACATTAATGCCAAAGTTCAATATAAAATAAAATGAAATAAAAAAGGATACATAATAGGATAGCCACAGTGAAGTTTAGTATTGTTATCCACATGGACATTAACTAAGGAAAAAAAGGCTGAGCATGCTTAATGAAAAAAAGAATAATATATAATATCAAGTCTTTCTCACCATCTCTTCTATATTTCAGTGAAAGTAATATGTGAAAACACATTAATCTCTGATGTAAGTTTCATGTCTGTTAAGCAAGTCACATGATGGTTGTTTTATAGTTTTTCTCTATGTTAGGACAGCTTGATCATTTTCATGAGAAATGCAAGGGTGTCACTCTTCTTAGACACTGGTATCACCATCCAATTAGAAGAACTTTAGAGGTTATAGACAATTATAGAGAGACTGTGTACAATTGGATGATCTTTGGGTGTTGAATTACTTCTTAACCAAAATTGGCAGTGAAGGTCAAGTGAACTCATAAGTTATTTTGTTTTCTATATTCTAAAATTTGAAACTGAATTCAAAACCTTTACTGTTTTCCTTACACATTTGTTTTTCTGGGTACTGTTTTGTATGGAGGGTTCTTGCTTGAATCCCCTTTGTTATTTTATTTTTGGATGAACCTAAATAAAATCTTTCACCATTTCTACTTTCTACTTTTGAGTGTGTAGAAAAAGGCTGAATTGATATCCTTCATTATCTTTCCAGACACCCTAGATTCCTCAGCAGCTGCTAAAAGGTCCCTACTAATAATGTGCCACAGTTTTTGGTAGAAATCAATAGGGAAACCAACAGGCCTGGGGCCTTACCTATTTCCATTGAGTACACAACTGATCTCAGTTCTTCCTGGATGAGGACCCATGTTTAGTCTGCTATCGGGATTTGAGATATCAAAAGGCTCTGTTAGCAGGTTTTGGTAGTAAGATTTTGCTGTTGTCTTAATACACAGCTGATCTGAGTTCTTCTTTCCAGCCTTATTCTAGATGTCTTGTTTGCTTCTCGTCTCCCTTCGGTAGTTGTGTGAAAGAAAGCAGTTGTCACGGACCAGAGCTTTCCCCCTTCACGGTTCATTCATCAGACAACACCAGTAGGCTATGATATCCTCATGGCTGTGGCTTATGGTCCTCAGACCTTTCTATTCTTTTTCCTCATGGCTAAGATCTTGTTTTTAGATATATAGGTCCATTTTTATAGGAGATTGCTTTTGCACTCCCACTTGTTATTGGCACCATTGTACTTCTTTGTTTGATTGACCAACTTTTGTGGTCGCTTGTTGGACACTAATAAAATTAAGTTATCTTATCGGGACATCCGCCTCCAGTAGATTTATTCTCTAGCATACATTTTATTGAGAAATCTACAAGTCTCATCTTCCTTTTGTTTGAGCTCATTTGAAGGCCCTGCTGTTGTATTTCTCATTGAATTTGTCCTATAGTTTTTTCTGGATCAGTTGCTCTTTTTAATATGTTGCCAGACCCATATTTAGTCCACGCCTTTACTCAAAATTTCAGATATTGTAACTTCTTTTAAGAGATGAACATTTTTGTGCCTATTGGATTGGTATCTAACCACCAAAGTTCTATGTTTTGTTCATGTAGTGATCTAGGGCAATTTAAGCACTAGGGTTTCGTAGGATGCCAACAAATTTTATTTTTTCCAATACACAATTAATTCATTACAATTGATGTTTTCTTCAATAAGCAGTATCACCTATTAAATAATGCACTAGACTGAGCAGTACAAAATAACATATAATGATGTAATCCTTCAAACAACCGACAATAAACCCAACAATGCAATTTATAATCCACAGATCCAAACGAGAGTAAGATATCTGATTTAATCCACAGATCCAAACGACAGTAAGATATCTGATTGCAATTTAATAGACATTCTATACCTCAGATATTGTAACTTCTTTTAAGAGATGAACATTTTTGTGCTTAATTGGATTGGTCTCTAACCACCAAAGTTATATGTTTTGTTCATGTAGTGATCTAAGGGCAATTTAAGCACTAGGGTTTCGTAGGATGCCAACAAATTTCATTTTTTCCAATACACAATTAATTCATTACAATTGATGTTTTCTTCAATAAGCAGTATCACCTATTAAATGATGCACTAGACTGAGCAGTACAAAATAACATATAATGATGTAATCCTTCAAACAACCAACAACAAACCCAACAATGCAATTTCTAATCCACAGATCCAAACAACAGTAAGACATCTGATTGCAATTTAATAGACATTCTATACCTCAAGGGATTCACCTCCTATTTAACATGCTAAACCCTGCTCATGTCCCTATCTGTTCACTCAAATACTTGAGTCTATCTCAGGCCCGCACTAAATCCCAGCCACGGATTTCCACGCACGTGCCTCCTTAGATGCCTGCCTTCTTTGTTGTAGATTTTGTAATTGTTACAAGCCTCGAGTCTTCTACAGGGATCATGTATCAACCGCTTGAATTGTTGTCAGATGCAGGTATGATCCGACCATTACAAGAGCCACTACAAGACAAACATTATAGGAGATTCGGTCCCGGTCGTGATCAAGTTGTTAGATGTCACAAAGTGCGGATATAGTCTAGGAACTTTTCTGAGTTGGACCTTTGCTTGGATATTAAATCCTCGCTTTAATTTCAGGACCCTTATCTGCCTTCATGCATATGATCTCCAGCTATCATCTCAGACTACTATAATCAGCCTGGCTTCAAGCTTCTGTAATTCGTCTGACTTCAGGAATCCACTTGTTTTAGGAACTGTGGCCTATTCCACAGAATTCTAACAAACTGCTTGTGAAATTTCCAATATGGAATCCTATTGCAACCACTGGTATTATTTCTCCTAATTGTTAATTAATTTAACAATTTATCTGCCACGGAAAATATCGAAATAAACACATTGCAATTTTCACAGATAAAATTGTGGAAAATAATGTGCTGGAAACTGAGAAATGCTAGCACAACACATAAAATATGATACATTTATTTTCGGACAAATGTCCCTAGAAAAACCCAACTTGGGAACACTGGTCTAGCAGTGAGGGTTTTTATTATTATGCAGCAGTGAAAATCTGAGTACAATCTGGATGCCTGAAACTAGCAATCCACAACAAGAAAATCTGGGCAAAATTATTGAAGGGAATTACCCTTCCTCCCCAAGCAATCACGACACAACCTGCCTACAGAGAACTCGGCCCCCTGAAGCCTTTGCGTCAACCTCTACGCTGCACTTTGCAGTCACTATGATGTCAAGCCTTTCACTGATCTTTGATGAAGTCGTTCTGTCTTCTTCTGCTAAGGAAATCGTCTCTTCGACCCTCTGGAATCTCTGCCCGACCACTGGAATCGAGAATGAATTTTCTCCTCAACAAATTGAACTGCCCTCTCTTAAGCAACTGCGCAGTCCTCTACGTTGCCTCACTCGGAAAACTCGGCCCTCTTGATGTTACCTCTCTGAATCTGGAAAAACTTCCTTCGGATCACTGTCCATGCCCCCCACTCACTGCTTCGATCTTTGACTCTCTGTCCGGCCATTGATTGCTGTTACTCAGAAAATCGATTTACCAAGGAAATTCCACTGCTCAAGTGTCTTCTCCATCACCACATCGATCTCTCCTTATAATCCACTGTTGGAGCACCAATGACCAAGATTAAAATTTAATCAATGGCTAGGATCATTTCTGGATCGATCTGTGTGAGTTTCTAGATGATTTTCACCTTATCTCAATTAATACAGATTATTTGACCATATTCCCTAAGTTTAGACTTAGGAAATATTTAAAAATCGGTTAATAATCTAATTGAGACACTTCTAGGTGGAAATTCCAGAACGATTTCTGAGTTTTGGAGATCTCATGTATTCTAGCCACTCCACCAAATTTCGTGGATAAAATACATCTAATGCTACAAAAAACTAGCACTCCCTCTTAGCATGGAATGTGTTCTAGTGCTGCACTCCCTGCCACAACACTTTGTCTTTGTATCATCTCCTGTCACGCTGTTGATGTCTCGCTGTTGTTGCCCACCAACCACTGCACAACTCTGATATACGTTGCATCTGTGCTGCTGCTGACACTGCCATACTGTTGCCAACACTACATTTGCACTTCAATTCGCTCTCCTCTGTTGTTGGTGCAACTATAACATTTGCAATTGAAAATAATCCAAAATACTGAGTCAATTGTGTTCAGTATGATGCATTTGTCTCCCGAGTCTCTGACTGCTACTAGTATTTGCACTGTCACTGAAGAATTTGTGTTGTTGCTGATTCTGCATTGTGCTATCTGCATTGTTACCAAATCTGCACTGTGCTCCCAGCATCTGATTGCTACTAGTCTCTGCAACTGCCACTAATCCATCCTGCTACTGAATACTATGGGCCTCTATAGCCAGGTATTGATCCAAGACGTGGATTCCTTAAGGACCCTGCCCCTTTGTAGCTCTCTGGGGCTACAACACCAAATCAACCCACCTCACTCCTGGAGGTATGTCTACGAACATCACAAAGTCTTCGTCCAACCCGGAGGACACCCTGTCAATCTCTCCTAAAGCTTCCGCTGGTCCTGCTTCTCCTCCTTGTTCTTCTCGTTGAGAGGACACTGGTTACTATAATGACCAAGTGCACCACACCTAAAGCATTTGACCTTTGACAGGTCCTTCTTCTTCTTCCTTTGCTGCCCCCGCCCTTGAATGGGACCCTTTAATGCGAGGGCCACATTCTCCTCCTCCTTTGCCACCTTTGATCCGTTGTTGCTGTTGCGACTGGTGGAGCTCTTTAACAGAGCTCATCTGAACTCCTCCTGCTGCAAATCGACCCACATCCTGTCCCACTCTGGTAGCCTATATTCGCCCAATATGCTTTGGACAAAGACCTGCCACTTCTCTGAGACATTGTTGAGTGCCAATCGCACTAGCTCCATGGGTTGAAGCGTTGCCCCAACAACTGACAACTGGTCTCGGACCTCTTGAATCTTGGTAAGGAAGGGATCTATGCCTTCCCCCTTTTGCATCTAGATGCATCTCAACTTCTCCTCAAGAAACATCTTCTGCTACTCAGAAGTTCCTTTGTATAACTTGGAGAGAGCATCCCTCATCTGTTTGGTATTGTCTTTGCCAGCTATATATGAGACTATATGATCCCTGACTCCATCAAAGCTCAAACACTTTGCCCACACCATCTCCTTCTTGTATTATTTCTGCTGATCTGCATTTTAGGGAACTGCCACTGCATTATCAATGTAGGCTTTCAGGCCATATTCATCTAGAAGGAAGGACATCCTAGCCTTCCAAATGACATAGTTGGAAGCTCCATCCAACCTATCCTGATCTCTAAGCCCTGCAGTGGTCATCTCTGAAATTGTCGAAAACTCCCTCTTTCCCTGTGCTTGGTTGCTACTCACACTCCCTTTTGGAATGCGTGGTCTTGCAAGTTGTTATTGCCAATCTACAACCGGAAATTCGAACTTCCGAGACTCGAAGTTCCCCGAGGAAAACTTTCCCTCTGTTGTGTGTGCTTTTCCCTTTTCCGCCTGACATTGGTTTTGCTCTAGCTAACTGCTACAAAACCCTCTGCGTTGGCCATAAAGTTGCCCAACGAAAAATTTGAGCTGCTCCCTCTGCATTTGGAATCACTCAATCTAGAAAATCAAATTTTTCAACCTCTCTACTAAGAAAAATTCGAACTTCCTCAAGTAACTCTGTTTGCCTAGCAAAGGACTGAGCTGATCTTGGGAATTTCGGCTTGCTGCTCTTATTGAATATCGAAATTCCATCTTTCACCTCTGAGCTCCCCATTGATCAACTGCGCTCTGATACCATGTGAATATTCCAATATGGAATCCTATTGCAACAACTGGTATTATTTCTCCTAATTGTTAATTAATTTAACAATTTATCTACTACAACAAATATTGAAATAAACACACTGCAAGCTTTACAAATAAAATTGCGGAAAAATAATGCGTTGGAAACAGAGAAATGCTAGCACATCCACATAAAATATGAGACAATTATTTTTGGACAAATGCCTTGGGAAAATCGGTGCAACAATGAGGGTTTTTATTATAATGCATTAGTGAAAATCTGAGTACAATCTAGATGCCTGAAACTGACAATCCATAACAAGAAAATCTAGGCAAAATTATTGACCCTTCCTCCCCAAGCAATCCTGACACAACTTGCCTACAAATAACCCAACCACCTGAAGCCTTTGCGTTGCACTATGCAGTGACTATGACGTCAAGCCTCTGACTGATCTCTGATGAAGTCGTTTTGCCTTCTTCTGCTGAGGAAATCGTCTCTTGACCCTATGGAACCTTTGCCCGACCACTGGAATTGAGAACGAATTTTCTCAACAATTCAAACTGCCCTCGTTGAAGCAACTACGCAGTACTCTACGTTGCCTCACTGGGAAAACTCGACCCTATTGCTGTTGCCTCTCGAGATCTGGAAAAACTTCCTTCGGATCACTTGTCCTTGCCCCTCACTTACTACTTCAATCTTTGGCTCTCTATCTGGCAACTGATTGTTGCTACTTAGGAAATCAAACTGCTCAAGTGTCTTCTCCATCACCACATCGATCTCTTCTTATAATCCACTGTTGGAGCACCAACGATTAAGATTAAAACTTAATCAACGGCTAGGATCATATCTAGATCGATTCGTGTGAGTTTCTAGATGATTATCACCTTATCTCAATTAATACTGATTAATTAATCATATTACCTAAGTTTAGGCTTAGGAAATATTTAAAAATCGGTTAATAATATAATTGAGACACTTTCAGGTGGAATTTCTAGAAACGATTTATGGGTTTTGGAGATCTCATGTCTTCTATTATCTCCACCAAATTTCGTGGCTAGAACACATCCAATGCTACAAAAAACTAACACTGCCCAAATCCTAAAAATAACTCGTTCTGCTCCAAAATATGAGACAACTTCGTTGCTCCAATCGGAAGAGGAACCCTGTGCTAGAACAGGCTTCAAGAACCCTCACTATCTTATCTCCTGGATGTGTTCCTGTGCCAAAACAAAGAACCAAAACCAATAGAGAATACACTGCCCTCCAAATGATGTTTTATGTGCCAAACAAAGATCAAGAACCAATAGAATTAGTTGCCTTTCCATATGCATTCCTGTGCCAAAATAAAGAACCAAAACCAATAGAGAATACACTACCCTCTAGATGATGTTTTATGTGCCAAACAAAGATCAAGAACTAATAGAATTCGCTACCTTTCTAGATGTATTGTTGTGCCAAAACATAATGAAGAGAGGATAGATTGGTGTCAACTAGGGTGGAAACTTTCACCACCGAAATTGACAAGGGAGAAGGGGTCTTAAAATCCTTAGAGGTAATGCTCAAGAAACAAATGAATTGATCCACACTTTATGTTCCAAAATGAACTCAACCCTCTTGTATTTATAGATTTCCTAGAGGGGTCTATTCTTCTTAATTGATTGAGTAAATTTTACTTCAAATCCCAATTTTGGGTTTCTTTGCCCAATTGCCCCAAAACACGCATAGACATTGGGTATTTCGGGGGTTAACCCTTTATTGAGGACTATAGCCTACGGGGATCGATAGGCTACTTCATCTCTCCTTAATTCTCAATTTGAAGAGGACATTACAATCCTCCCTTCTTGGAATTGCTTGCCCTCATGCAATTGCAGATTTGGGTGCTATAAATTTTGTTCTCCCTCATGCGACATTCTCTTCTAGTAAATTCTTCCATCTAATAAGGTACTTTGAAATTAATCATCCTCTTAACTTCTTTTCTTGTACGACCATGGTTGTTTCTAGAATCAATTATAGTTGTCTTTCCTCGTCTAGTGGTGGCAATTCGGTGGAGGTGGTGACTTGTCCCACAACTTTTTTGAGACAAGACACATGGAAGATGTTATGGATTTTGTTGTCGCTCGGTAGTTCTAACTCATATGCCACTTCGCTAATCCTCTCGAGAATTTTGTAGGGTCCATAAAACCTTGGCTTTAGCTTTTCTGCACCGCTTTTCTTGAGTGTAGACTATTTATAAGGATGCAATATCAAGAAAACAAGGTCTCCTACCTCAAAAATACGTTTTGTTCGATGCTGGTATACGTACATCTTTTTCCGATTTTGAGCAGCTTGCATGTTTTCCTTGAGTACCCTGATAATGTCTTGACTTTCCTGTATCCAGTGTTTAGCAATTGGTGCCTTGCTGTATCCAAAAATCTTGTCGATAAAAGATGGTGCATCATACCCATATAATGCTCTGAAAGACGCCATTCCAATGGATAAGTGGTAAGTGGTATTATAGCAATTCTCCTCAAGGCAAAACCACTTGATCCATGCTTGTTGCTGACTTGTCACATAATTACGTAAGTACCCTTCTATCCACTTATTCACACTTTTTGTCTGGCCATCTATTTGCAGGTGGTAACTAGTGCCAGGGGTTAATTTTGTTCCCATTAGTCTAAAAAGCTCTTGCCAAAATACACATATACATTTGGTATCTTGATCGCTGACCATATTCTTAGGTAGTCCATGGAGTCTAAAGACTTCTTTGAAGAACAATTATGCGACTTCTTTGGCCAAATAATCAACTGAGATTGCAAAGAAGTGTGTGAATTTTGTTAACATGTCCACCGCGACATAGATATAGTGTTTGTCTCGTACTTTGGGTAGCCAAGTGATGAAGTCCATTGAGATGTGCTCCCAACTTTTTTTGGAATTGGTAGAGGTTGGAGGAGCCTTGCAGGATGTGTGTGCACGACCTTATTCTATTGGCATGTCACACATTCCTTGACGTATTCTTCACATCTTCCTTGAGACCTTTCCATGAAAATAGTTCCCTAATTTGTCAGTAGGTTTTAAAGAACCCTTGATGTCTCGCTGATGGGATGTCGTGCATAACCTTCAAAATCTTCTCCTTGAGGGTGGATTTGGGAACCAAGTATATTTTGTCTTTGTAGTAAATAATATCATCGACTATTTTGTACCTGTCATCTTGAATGAGTCTATTGGCTAGTGCACATGCAAACTGGTTCTTGGCATACTCTGCTGAGAGATGAGCCTTCCAATCTTCTGCAAGTTCTATGAGGGAACATGTTGCCGATTTTCTCAAAAGTGCATCGGCCACAACATTCCTCTTCCCCTTTACATACTCAATAGCTTGGACTTTACTTACCTACTTCTATTGTCGTTCATTCAGGGCTTTTTGCTCCAAGATATGACATAAGTTGTTGTGGTTTGTCCTAACTATGCACATGTTGAAGGGGTCATTACAATGCTAGAGAGAACATAAAAATAGGTTGTAAATATGTAGACAAGAGAAATAAAGGACCATGATGAAGCTTAAAGGGTGCAATAAGTGCTGCTAAGTTGTTTGAATATTATTAACTCATTTCCCCCAGTATTTTGAGATTACCCAATAATCAAGCAACATGACCATAACCTTATGCCAAATAACAAAAAACAAGAAGGGGTTGTTCGAACCAATGGTAGAAGCAATGTAAAGACAACCAACGACGAAGAAGTGGGAAGAGGTGTGAATTGTAGATATAGAGGCCAAGGTAAACATGAAAAGATGTACAATAATAATTGATCTTGTGATTGTCAAAACTCAAGGACAAATAGAGAACCTAAAGTGATTTTGCCTCAAGTGTTAGAGCTTATGGGCAAAATTCTGAAGTCACATCAACAGACTATTAGGGCCCAAGCAAAGAATTCAACAACAAATTGACTAGTCAAAGGAGCAATATGAGAGGGTGTACATTGAGGCCATTGAATCTGACAATGATGATAAGATGAAGGAAGCATGAATTCTCACACTTCAACAAGATGCTTTGGAGGATGAGAAGAAATAATTAAGGAATCTCATAAGGAAGTTGGCATGGAAAGCATAATCTTAGTTCATAGCTACCAAGAAAATGAAACAAAAAGAAAAACCAAATTGGAGGCACTAATAAAAGTTGTTCATAAGTGATGCTCACAAGTATCTAATTATATGACAACCAATGACAATACATCGTGGTTATGTATTTTGATGACGTACATAATGATAGCTAGTATGGGCCATCACCAAAACCATGATATCAATAAAAGGCATAAGTATAAACTATCCTCAGTAAACTTTAGCTATAAACAATAATTTATGTTCATAATGGAAGCCCATAATCTTAGAATGATGAAATGAAGTAGTTACTGGAAGTGATGTCTTAGGGGAAACTTTCCTATAAAAAATATTAGTCCTTTAATTCACTCCATGCTCTTCCTTTGTTATTTGGGTGAATGGCTAGTTATGAGTTAGCAGATATAAGTTAAGGGTCAATAGTTTAGTTGATATGGGTTACACTATGCTACAAGTCAATAGTTAAAGGTTAAGAATTAAGAGGATAAAAATTCATAAGTTATAGTGTAAAACCAAGTACATTAAGAGAAGTATAACAAACACGATGCAAGCATAAATTGGTGATTACTCTAGAAACTCTTTACCGGGAAATTGACTACAAATATATCTCCCTCAATCCCTTGGCTAATTTGGCCAAGATGATCAAAGAACAAGCTATATGAGACACTTTACAATAGAGTATGCCAAACCTTTAAATAAGGCACATCACATGAAATACCATAGAAATATACCATGGGCATATAAACTGCCTATGGTAATCCGATCATTAACCCCCACAAAACTCATTCCCTAGATATACCACTGTCTTGTACACCAATGAACTGTTGAATCATTTATATGCATGTTGAAAATGATCGTATAGCCATATGTTGATTTACATGTGATTTTGTAGTTTGTAATCATGAAGAAAATCCATTCCCCATTTCGTTCCACTTAATGACCTTCATTTGCTTCTTGCAACGCTGCACTCATCATCTTCATGTTACCTTTCCATGTAACTATTTCTCTCTCTTGTCCCCAACCAAGGCTAGTCACTAATCCTCGTCATGGATAGGTCTACAACCATATTGTCTATTGTATTTTTCATGTTGAATTTGTAGCAGTCTCATCCATGGATGGTTCCACCTCCATCGTGACAAATGGAAGTTCACTTATTATAGTAATTCTTTATGAGACACATGGCACTTGTGGATAATTGTTAATGGATTTTCCAACTAACCTCAACGGTAATACCTAGACAAGGACTCCACATCACACCATTTTTTTCCATGAACTCAGATGAGAAAATAAATGTGGGTTTTACACATGACTTTCAACCACATGTAGATCGAAGCTACACTTTGTCACAATATTATAGGTTGTGCTAGTCTTGATGTAGTAAATTTATGAGTAGAATGTCGCTATAACAAAACTATATTGTATTCCTAAACATTCAAGGATATTGTGTTACACATGCATTTTCCCTAGGCAAAAGTGATTGAATGAATTTGACTCCATTCATCCTCAGTGCTAATTCTGAAGGATACATAATGGTGCCATCTCGTAAGTGCTTTTCTCTCCTTGTGATTCATTTCCACATTACAAGGATACCATCAACAACGCCAATGAGAACACATAAGATCCATACATACAAAATTAGGACTATGAGTGAGTCCTTACTACTAACTTTGTCTCCTTATTTGCAAACATTATAACTAGAATATTGCATAAGCATCCACGTCCCAAACAAAGTAAAGAAAATAACCCTAGATAGTTTTACATAATTTTATGAATAAAATATATATAAATAATAATGATAATTGTAATAATGGTTAATTAACTAGTGATTAGTATAGAAGAGGCATGTCTCTAAGGACATGACCAATCATGAAAGGGTATCTGCCTAGGTATATATTCAGGACCCTCAGTTGTAATTACATCATCTCACTTGTATGCAATATTCTTATATATAATTACTTTCCCTACAATGGATGTATTTGTCTTCAAAGAATCCTGAAGATTATTGAAGTAAATGAACTTTGTTCGTTACATTGGTATCAAAGCGTACCGTAGAAGCATACAAACCTTGTTTGTTACATTGGTATCAGAGTTGTTCAATCCGCTGGCCGTTCAATCGCTGTAAAGACCCAATTTGATACGATCTTTGGCCATCAACCTTGCATCAACTTTTTGTCGTGCAATTGCAACATTTCACTATACAACTTTTTGGAGGTTTTCCAATCTTGCCATCATGCCTTTGGTAATATATATATGAAAATTAAAAAAAAAAATAAAATAGAAAAAAAAGAGAGTTTATATTTATATATATATAATTTAAAAAATATTAATAGAAAAAAAAAAGTTAAAAAAAAAACCAAATATTCAAGAAAAGTGATGTGATTATAAAAAAAAGAAAACATAAAAAAAAAATCAAAATAATTTAAAAAAAAATTAGATATAATATATATATATATATATTAAAACTAGATAGAAAAACAAATAAAAAGAACAAAAAAAATCAAAGGAAGGCGCACATATATATGTATATAAACAAAATACCATATGCGCTACCGTGGTCACTATCCCTATTTAACAAATAATATAATTAAACAAAACAAAACAAAAATATTGTTGCATTTCATTCCTCGCTACATCCATCTACTTGCGTTGTCGGTTCCTCCTACCCTCAACCAGTTGAGTACACCCATCGTTGCCTGCTGTCCATACAACGCCCTACGGCCGTGTTTCGCTGTTCAGACATCGAGGCAGCAGACAACCACGACTATTTGTCTGACTGTGTTGTCACCATAGTTGGGTTGTTGCACGTTGTTCCTGCACCCCGCAGCCAAAGCCTCTGCAGACACTGCCAGCAGGTAACCGCAGCAATTGCTAACCATCGTTGCTAGTTCCCCTACTGTACACATCACAACCACCATCGTCGTGGCTTTGCTCACTATAGCCAAGCGGCTCGTGGCTCTGCTCACTAACGCCATCTTCCATCACACAACCATCACATTATAAAAAGAGAAAAAAAGAGAGGATAGTCCTAAGCTTGCATTGAAACCGACACTATTGTCAATCAAAGCACAGGGATGGGTTCTAGATGTCACAAGATTTTCAGTTGTGATTCCTTGATCATGGTCCTCCACTAGCTAATATTATAACCTCAAGTCATTATGCACCAAGAAATCGCTAACCCTCTTGGATTCGTAATTATTGCCACTATTTTTTTCAGCGCGAAAAAAAAAAGCTTTATGATTATATTATATGCACTAATCAAAATATACAGCATTCATATGGTGACCATCAATCGTGGCTAAGTAGAGTGGTTCATAAGCACATGGAGAGAAACAGGATTTATGAAGTCATATCAGATCTGAAAAGATAGGACGTATAGAGAGATAATACTACTAGCTTCTATGTCCAAAATGACCATTCTTGGCGGTCCCATAAGCCAAGATATTTATAGATCAAAAATCAATCATAGGAGTCAAAAGTTGTGGAAAAAAGAAAGAACATACCAGATGAGGTTCTCATTTGGAAAATTATGTACCCAGAATAGAGAAGTCTTGGATCTGATGAGAAATATTGTTCACTGTTATTTGCATCCTCCATATTCCCTGTGGAGATGTTAGACCCTGTTTTGATAAAGCATCTGCCCTCCCATTTTTATCCCTGGTGATGTGAGAAATGGTGTAGTCCTTCCTGGTACTCCACATGGCTTCCACCCTGTTCAGCCATCCTGAGAGGTGTATATTCCTTATGGTATGTTTAGACAGAACGTGCTCAATGATCACTTTTGAGTCCCCAAATATATGAAGCTTTTGTAAACCAAGGAAGTTACTTATCGATAGGAGTCCAGCCAGAGCCATGATTTCTGCTTTATTGTTTGTTCTAGCTCCTCCATTCCAATGGATATCATAAACTTGACCTTCCTCCTTGATAATGAAAACTCCACAAGCACATGTGCCATGTTGAGCAGCACTGTCGAAATAGGCACAAGGATAAACAGTGGCGTCTTTGGACTGCGTCAGTCTACTGTGCCTGACTTTGGATTGACATGGTCGTCCAATCTCTTTATACAAGCGGAGGATATATTCAAACGTTGTTGTTTGTGGATCCCTTATAGAATTGAATATAATCCTATTGCACCACTTCCATATGGCCCAGATTGTTAACAGTGGAACATGCCTCTTCTCGATTTGCAAATTACTCCATCCTGTGAATGCTTCAGTGATTGAGGGAGCATTGACGAATGCAAAACCGAAATGATCAGCAATGTTCTGCCAAATTAACTGAGTTTGTGGGCATTACAGAAAGATGTGCAAATTGTTTTCAGAATTCGATCTACATATGGGGCATATGGCTGGACCATGCCATTTCCGCTTTTGGAGATTCTCCCAGGTGAGGTTCCTGTCATAAAAAACCAGCCATGCAAAAATAATGATTTTTATGGAACATCTTGTTTTCCAAAAAACAGCTAGAAATATATTATCAGGTGGATCGGATGTTGTATAAAATATTTGCAAATATATTTTCTTTGCTTGTATAGCAGTTATGCCACCGAGACCTTTCCATATGAGGAAATCCCGGTCCGTTGAACGAAATGTGCCCCTTGCTCGCATAGATGTAATGGTGGAATTCCATTGAGATGCCAGTGCGCCATTGAGTTGAATTTCTGTGGCGGTTTTCCATATGGGAATAGCTCCTTCCCATTTTTGAATGACGCTGGCCCAAAAAAAATAACCCCTGTTGTGTAATGCACTCAACAGCTCGGTGGAGAAAATGATTTTTTCTTTTGCGCCTGCAAAATCATCTATGCCAATCATTATTTTGGATCCAGACTGGAATTTCCAGATTAAATTTTTACTGAAGAAAGGCTACATTCTATGAAATCCTCTCCATATAGCTGAGCCGTTTGAGGATCCAATTTGACACTGTCTGTACCAAAAATTCATGTCTTGATTGTCCATATACTTGGCTCTTATGAACCTGCTCCAGATAGATGTTCCCATAATTGATTTCCACATGGTTTTGCAGAGAAGGGCTCTTCTAAAGATGTGCAGATCCAATAAACCCCAGCCTCCCATCTGTTTAGGCCAACACAACGTCGATATCTTAGTCAAGTAGAATTTTTTCTTGTCCTTCTGTCCTCCCCAAATGAAATTGGCAATCGTTCTGTTGAGACAATTGATAATGGCTGATGGAATAAAGTATAGGTGCGCCCAATAAACCATGATTTGTGCCAACACAGTTTGAGTCAAGATGGTGCGACCTCCTAAGGATAAGCATTTGAATCCCAAGCAACTATTTTCTTATAGAAGCGATCCGAAATCCATGACCAATCTGCTACTTTGTATCCCACAGGTTTCAAATTAAAGCCCAAATATTTCAATCTGTTCTGTATGGGATAAGCTTTAATATTAAATAGATCTGTTAAAAAAATGATGGGGTCTCCATTTATATTTTCTACATGAAAAGAGGATTTTATATCATTTACAAACATGCCCGTAGCTTTCTGAAATCTACCCAATATCTCATGAAGACATATCCATGTAGTTCTGCACAACAGCGCTGATAATAAGATATCATTGACAAAGAAATTATGCGAAATGAAGATGTTCCTGCTTATAGGGAGGGGCTTGTATCTGTTTTGCTGAATCGCTTCCTTAATGTGGAGGCTTAATGAATCCATAGTTAATATGAAGAGAAGTGGCGACAGAGAGCAGCCCTGACGTAAGCCCCTGGTCACTTTGAAAAAAGGGGTCGGGATTCCATTTATGAGGATTGCATAATTGACCTCCACCACGCAAGCCATGATCCATCTAATGCATCTGACCTCTAGGCCAATCCTAGCTAGTAGGCATCGTAAGAAGCCCCAATTCACGCAATCAAAAGCCTTTTTAAGATCGATTTTCAACATAGCTACCTCAATTCCTCTGTTATTCATAGAGTGTAAGCATTCTTGGGTGAGGGTAACCACATCTAATATATTCATGTCCTTTAAAAACCCGTGTTGCTCTTGGGACAGATATAGAGATAAAATGTTCTTTATACGGGTTGCTATAATCTTTGATATGATTTTATATAATACGTTGCACAAAGATATAGGTCGATAGTCAGAAAAAGAGGATGAGATCTTCTTCTTGGGGATTAGAGCGATGTAAGTAGATGAAATGTTATGGCTTATGACGCCTTGAAGTCTCGATTCCTCAACCATATTTAGAATATCCGTCTTAAATATGTCAAAGAAGTGGATGAAGAAGTCGATGGACCACCCGTCTGGTCCAGGGCACTTGTCTTTCTGGAATGATTTCATAGTTGTTATTGGTTCCTCCTCAATTACTTCAGCATATAGAGCACTGTTTTGATTACCATTAAACATAGTGGGATATGGGTCTATTCCCCATAGAATGTCTTCAATGTCACAGACAGAATTCTTGTTGTATGCCTTTTTGAAATACTTCATAGCTTCTCGAGATATGGCCTCCTGAGTGGTATGAATGTTTCCTTCCTCATCCTTAATTTCCCAGATATTGTTTTTTCGCTTCTCTTGTTTGCAAACCTGTGAAAAAACTTCGTATTTTTATCTCCTTCTTTAAGCCACAACGCTCGGCTCTTTAGCCTCCAAGTGACCTCTTCAGCCTCTAATATCTTCTGTTTTCTTTTTTCTAATTCCCAAATATTTTTTCTAGTGGAGAACGACATGTTTGGATATTTAAAGTGAGATGTTAAAAGCTCCAATTTTCTGCAAATTTCCTTTAGTTCCTTTTTGTTGGAGGCTGATTTCTCCTTCTGCCACTTTTTGACTTTTTCCTGAAGTGATTGCAACGAGTCAAGAAAATTCTGGGATTGGTTATTATACTGCTTAGTAGCAGCCTTCCATGTATCATTTATGAAAATGTTGAAGCTCCCATCCGTCAGTCATGTTCGATTGAATTTGAAAGGGTATCCAAACATGCATCCAACATGATTCCAATGAATAGAGATAGGCCGATGATCTGATATAGAAGATGGAATGATTTTCATTGTTGGGGGACCGAATTTTTCAATCCGATTTTCATGCAAGAGAAATCTGTCTAGTTTCTTTGCCAAGAATGAATTATTAGATCTCCCATTGTCCCATGTTGGTCCCCGACACTTTGGCAGAATGTCAATAAAATTATATTGAATCATGGCTTCCCGGATGAATCTCCCCATCGGGTCATATTTCCTGCCACTGTCCCATATTTCTTCATTGCTTAAAATACAATTAAAATCTCCTCCAATTATCAGCAAATCAATTACAAGTAATTCAGAAGATGGCAGATTGTTCCAAAAAGGGAAACGATTCTTATATGGTGCATATAGATTTAATATGTGAACCGGGATTGATGTGCCCCGTATATGGGCTAGAACAAGTATACCAACGATACATTGAAATGCCACTTCCCTAATCCATTTCGGGTCCCATAATACCGCTAAACCCCCTGACATTCCCACAATGCTAGAAGCCACCATATGCCAAGATGGAAGCATCCTCCTGAAATATGAGATAGTTTGAAGATTGTCATGCATGGTTTCCTGGATAAGAAGCATTTTAGATTTGGATGAGACAAAAAGATTTTTCAGGGCCAAAAATTTTGATTCGCCACCAAGGCCCCAAATATTCATAGATAGGATGTCGATCATTTTGGGGCCTCATTAGGCCGATTTGCTCTAAGAGGCCTCATGTCAGAGATTTCATCAGCTGCAATTTCTGAAACAGGTATGTCAATTAAGGTGAGATCCTGAATAGCCAATTGCTGTCTTCCCTTCCTACCACAAAAGTGTCTACTTCCCCTATTCTCCTTGCGGCGGACAGTAATGTTTCCAGCCGAATTTGGGCTAATGATGGGGGAAGGGGAGCGATTGGGGCGATGGATCGTTAATGGCTGAAGATTCAGAGTAGTGCGTTTAAGGAGGAGATCAATGTCCTGATCGAACGTTTAAGGAGGAGATCAATGTCCTGATCGAAAGAGTTCCGAGGTGATGATGGAGGGGATAGCCGCGTAGATGGAGTAATATATGGGGCTTTACCCTTATGATCAGAACCAGTAGCTTGACCATGGGGTGGAGGAGGCGGGGATCTCTGTAAGGCAGGTAGCTGGGAGGAGGGGGATTGAGGGGAAGAGGAGATGTAGTGAATACGGGGGGGATGAATCTATATCCAAAGGTTTGGAAGATGAAGGGGGTAATGGAATAGCAGGGTCGGGGTCCGGTTCCAGTGGCGGAGGAATAGGAGAGAGACTCAGCAATATGGCATGGGACAGTTTAGATTCAGAGGATGACCGTGGCCTATATGTAGAAGTCGAATGGTTCCTATATGGACGGTCCACAGATAGAGAATGAGAGTGCGGAAAACTGGCAGATCTTTCCATAGAATGGCCTTTCGGCGATGATGAAATTGCAATAGTGAAATCAGGAGCCCTATATACCTCCGCGTGGCTAGGCCAATCTTTTTCCATATAATCTGTTTCACATGGTGGATCTGAAACCTTTTTTGTATGAATCTTTTTCCTTTGTTTGCCCACTGGACGACGCGGACATTGAGGATAAAGGTGTCTAGTTTTGTGACAGGTAGAACATCTAAATGGGAGGCCCCAATAATCTAGAAGTTGTTGAATAGTGGATAGATCCCATTTTAGGTCGATAGATTCTGGAAAGCCCCCCCTGAATTCCTTTTCTATGAGAATCCAGGCCACCCACTTATCTTTGGCGCCAATACACCTTGGGTCAACATGTATGAAGCGCCCAATGGCATTTCCAATTTTTTCCATTGATTCTTTTGTCCACAGCTCTAGCGGCAGGCCCGACAGTTTTAACCAGACGTAGTTGTTTTGGGGCGTACATCTTAGGGGATCGAATCCAATGAACAATCTGTGGAGAGCTAAAAAGCTCTTATCTCGAGCCCAGGGCTTAGAATAGATGAGATCGAAGTCTTCAACTTGGAGAAAGTGAAAACTATACCAGTTGTTCATGAGGCGAACAACGATAGGAGAATAGCCCAGGAGAGGAGACCATTTAGTAGATATCCATGATCTAATCTGCGAATCCTCCATAGACGGGAAATGCCATCTCCCTACTAGAGCCCTCTTCTGCAAACTAATGATTCTGTCCGAAACAAAAGGGCCATCCAAGTTTATCCCTGCAGGAGGGGGGGGGGGGATTTCACAGGACGATATTGTTTACGCCTCGGTTGATATGTCTTACCATCACCCCGGGGAGATCGTTCAGAAATTGATGGAACAATTATGTCAGCTTCCAGCGTTGCTTTCCAATCAGATTTAGGTGCCTGTTTGGCAAGAGCTGACTTAGCTTCCATAGTGGCTCGAACCATGGCTGACTCAGCTGATAGATCAGTGAGGAAATCCATGCATATTAAAGATCTGACTCTACAAAGTCAGAGATGGGGATTCCAATGGATTGTCTAACATACTAAGGACCTTTTAAATTAATATGATGTGGAAAGGTAAGGTGGTAAAACCTGCTCAATAAATATTTTCGAGCCGAACATGGGTACGATTCCCAGGAGGAATTAAGGAATGATAGATATTGAATAGAGAGCCTATTCACCAGAGCCTATCCTTCGGACAAAAGCCTAGGAATATAACCATTAGTCATGTAGAAGATCTACGGATGAGCAGATGGAAAGATCTCGAATCAATAAGGGATAAGATGTGAGACGACGGACATAAATGGAAAAGATAAGGAACGGTAGCGATCATGATGTCATGGCCAGTGAGACAAACGGGAAAAATTCAAATGAAAGATAATGGCGTCGGAAAAACCAGAGATCATTCTCTGCTCTCAGAAAAAGCATCAGGAAGAAACGCCAGGGCAACTAAAGCAACAACAACATATTTCGTATATGCACCACCATTGACCTACCCTGAATCGGAAATCATTGCATCGTTTGGAAACGATGAAATAGTCCTTAAGGTTGAATTTGAATAACCATGACCAACCTATTGCAATTGACCAAGACATGGAAAGCTAAAACTTTGTGAGAACATTAAGACCCCAGGGGAAATGAGGGACGAGGAAACACATTCATCAGTCAATGTTCCTATTAAATTGTTCAGACTTATCCCCAAATTATAGAATAACTATATCCCACAACAAGCCTATAATGCCAGTATATAATTCATCTTTTATTCCTGATGTGTCTAAAACATTTTGTTAACAGAAGATGATTTGAGAACTAGTAGATAGACTGACCTAAACCTGGAGCTTTTTTCGAGTGAAGAGCAGCACGAACCATTTAGCGGATGCTGCTCGAGCCGATGACAAGATAGTCAGTGACCATTTGCATAGAGAATCACAGAGACTGGATGGCAAAAGATGATATTATAAACCGGGACGATTATAGAAAATACCCAAGGAGGAAGGTCTGTCGCAGGATGGTGGAATGAGACAGCCCAGTGTGACAGGCCGAGAGAAAATCATAGGATGAACTAGAAATAGTATATATATGTAATCTAGGTCGATATTGAGGATTGGTTATGGATAGAGTGCCATGCGACTACCCAGCTAGATAGACAGATAGATTAAGGGAAATCAGGCACGTATCAGCTTACAGAATGACATGCGTCCAGTTGGTCGGGGGAGAAATGTATATGGGCGTGGAACATGTAACAGCTAATGAAACCTTACACGTCCAGTCCATATTCTTGTTCATGTATATTCTGTTCAGCCTTCATAGGAAAGAGGTAGGGTAGGCATATCCCTGGTTGGTTGTCTCCTGGTGCTCTCCACTCGGCGCTCACAGATCCCTCCTAGTGCTCTATCTCTGCTCCTCACAAGATAGTCTCCTGGTGCTCTATCTCTCCACTATGAATCAGTGTATGGAAATCGAGTGGTGAGTTGAATCAGTATGTCCATGATTCCTATTCTTAATCCGTGCCTTTTAAGTCCTGAAAGGGTTTAACATTTTTAAGGGGTTTAATAAAAGGCAAACTCCCTATAAGTACAATTAAAAATAATATATACATATATAACATATAGATATATTCAAAAAAAAATACTGATTAAAAAAAAAAAAGAATAAGAAGAAAATAAAATAAGGTTATTTAATTGAGATGAGTGTAATATATATATATAAGAAAAGAAAAAAGTATATAAAGTATAATATTAAAAAAAGAAAAAGAAAAAAAAAAAGAGGTATCATTTGACAAATTACTATTGAATACAAATGGAGTCAATCACTCAAAACAAAATAACAAATTATACTCTAGATATGAAGAAAGGAAGATTTTCCTACAAGGGTCTTTCAATTACATATTTTAAATTATTTACATTAAAAGGAAGTATCCCAGGGAAATAAGTTAATATTGTTATCAACACAAACATTGAAGAAGATTACATAAGTATTAATTTGGCAAATCACCTATTAATTTTGAAACCAAATATAGGTGAAAAAATAAATATTTTTGGTGAGAAAGAGTACGAAATTAATAATTTACAAGTGAAAATTGATCATTATGGGTATCTATCTCAATTTCGCGTCATAACTATATTTAATAGAGGTTGACATAATTCGAGGTCAACCTTGGTGTAAAGAATTTGGTAAGTTCTTTTTAAACAAGGAGAAAAAAATGTTGATGTTTTCTTATCAAGAAAATATGATCACATTCCAAGGCATGACCATGAAATCAGAGGCGATAATGCCCTCATCAGAAAATTTTAAAGATATTTTGAAATTAATGTTTCAAGATAATAAAAAAAATATCAAAGAAGCAGAAAGAGGTTGAACAAGTCATCTCCAGTGAAGAAAAGGAAATTTTGCACCTTAGAGATGATAGTGAAAAACTACTCAAACAAGTCATGAAAGCTAAGGCCACAATGAAAGAACTTAAGAAGTGCCTATCAGAACAAGAAGAGGAAAATTTATGTTTAAAGAACCTTAATAAAAAATTATTAGAATAAATCAAAGGTTTAAAAGATGAAAAGATTGAACGTCAAAACACTGAAGATGAGGTTGATAAATTAGAAGCTGAAGAAATACTTCGTTTGAGAAACTATAATCAAAGTCTGCTCACTCAAATAAAGAAACTTAAAACTAATAAAAAACACTTAAAAACAAATTAGAAAAACTTATGACAAAATCAAAATCTTCAGACGTAGCAATCCAAGTTGAAGAAAAAGGAACTAATATTGATTTTGTCAAGATCACAAATCAAGAAGATGACAAGTCAGTTCAAGTAAAAACATATCTTGATGTTGCAGTTTAGATGATGGAAAATCCAAGTGAATATTTTGTGGTCAATTCAACATCAATACTTAAAGGAAATTAGGAGAGTGCCACATGCATGAAAAAAAAAACAAACCACAAGAATTCTTTATCATCATCCAAATCACAAGAGTAGACAACTCAATCAGTCTATCTATCTATATCATTCAGAATAGAAACAATGAACTTATGTTCCAAAGACTACTAGCCTTAGTGCAATTCAGTCCTATGATGATTCCATCCAAGTGAAGATTTTGTAGTCAATTCAACATCAATACTTAAAGCAAATTAGGAGAGTGCCACATGCACGACAAAAAAAACAAACCACAAGAATTCCTTATCATCATCCAAATCACAAGAGTAGACAACTCAATCAGTCTGTCTATCTATATCATTCAGAACAGAAACAACGAACTTATGTTCCAAAGACTACTAGTGTTAGTGCAATTCAGTCCTATGATGAAAATTCATCCGAAGTATCCAATAATTACTTGATTTTGCAGAAGATTAACTTAGGATGGTCATACCCCTTCTTAGTTCGAAAATTTGTTTATCACTCAAATGATCTTAACATCTTGTATCAACGAAAATGACAACTCCAATAATTTAAAAGGAAGTGAACAGAATTACAAGACAAAGCACAAATGACATGCTTCTCAACGATAAGCTTTGACGACAAAGCTTTTTGAAGAGGAAGACAATGTTATGAATAAAATATATATAAACAATGTAAATATAAATAATAATGATAATTGTAATAATGGTTAATTAACTAGTGATTGGTATAGAAGAAACATGTCTCTAAGGATATGACCAATCATGAAAGGGTACCTGCCTAGGTATATATTCAGAACCTTCAATTGTAATAACATCACCTCACTTGTATTCAAATATTATTATATATAATTGTTTGTCCTACAATGGATGTATTTGTCTTCGAAGTATTCTGAAGATTATTGAAGTAAACGAACTTTGTTCTTTACATTGGTATTAGAGCATATCGCTGAAGTATACAAACCTTGTTCATTACATAGAGATAATAAATAAAAACTACCAATGCCTAATCATGGAGTTCCTACATGATACAAGTCATTAAAAATACACACACATGAACTTTCTTTTTTCAAATAATCTCAATCATTAACACCTCTCTCACTCTCACCATTCAATTCCGTTCGTCCTTGTTGTGCTTCATCTTCTATAATAGATTGAATCAATTGGTGGATATCCATTAAGCCCCTTCTAGTGATTTTTATTTTCTCTCTTATTGATAGAACCTTTGATGATCATGCCCATATGAGGTTATTGGCTCAATATGCATTGCCCCTTTTGTTCCAACAACCCATTATTGAGTTTTTTTAAATAATGCATGTACAAATCTTTGGTTACTTTCAATTTCCATATGGGATTCTACTATCCAACAACTACCTTAGAATTAATTAAGATATGGCACTTGAAGCTTGGTGAACATTGTCCTTTTCCCCACCCAACGAAATTACACAATTTTGAGCTAAATCAATCCATAGGCATTGTACACAATATGACAAATTGCAACATAGTTATTGTGGCTAGTTGTTGCAACTACTTGTCACTTTTGTACTTGGGATGGAACACTAGCAACCCCTAAGTTTGTTGATGATGGGGTCATATTTGTTATATTTTACAAATAATTATTCTATATGGTCGCAACCTCTAATAATTTATTTCTCATTATTGTGTTGAATTGGGATTGTGGCAATTAAGGAAGACACAAGCTAGTTAAGTCATTATTATCTATTATGAGAATTTGAGAAGTGAACCCTCATCCATATTTGTAGGAACTAATTTGAGAGACACATTTGTTCCATTTCAACATATTGAATGAGTTAAATGTGGAGCTTTTTCACAATTTATTTCCAAAATAGTTTTCACACTATCAATTGTTTTGTTTCATTAACATCTAATTTGTTGAGACCTAATCTTTGGGATTAGGAAAAATCATGTAAATATTGGAAATAACAAAATAAAGGAAATTGGAAGATGAAGAGGCATTGGAAGATGAAACCCAATAGTCTCTCTCCTTGTATATATCCATGTTTTCTCTTAATGCAACAACACAATTCATTCGTAGAGTTACTCTCTTATCCTGACATGGAATCAGAGCGACATGTCCAAATTTAGCTATGTAACTCCTACAAAACTCTACCATTATTCTTTGTATCCTTTGTCCATTCATTAATGAAAAAAATTTGTCCCTTGGTGAATGTTGAATTTGGTCTATGCGTAAGACCGTGAGATCGTTGTGAAGATTGTGGGTTGTGTTTTCAATACTGGGTATGATTCCCTAAAAAGAGAAGAGTTCATAACCCTACTACCACAAATTCTCCATTTGAATGGTGCACAAATATTAAAGGCTCCTTGAATGTTCGTTTGCCTACGTTTTGAGTGCGTCTTTTTGAAGGTCGTCTTGTCCTGAATAAAGGATTTGTGCACACATCTTTGACTGGTGCATTGAAGTTTTTTTAGAGCTATTTTTCTTTATAAAGGTTGTGTTCCATTAAAAACCAATATGCATAGCTTGTTGGAAAGTGCGTTGAATTAAACTCCATAATTCAGTGTGACTTCTCTCCATAATTCGTTGTGACTTCTCTTAAAACAAAATATAATTCGGTGTGACTACTCTCCATAATCTGGTACTCTCCTTATATATAATTTTGTTATGTAAAGTGTAGTGAATACCATAAGTATATGAAAATGTGTTGGTCATTTTGGTATAGTTCCATTCACTATGCGTTGGGTTCCCTTAAAGACGATGCTAGTGTGTTTAATATTCATTGAGATTTTTTATGGTCATATTACAAATAATGGTATATAATGGATTTAAAAAGGGCCAGGTGTAATGGTTCATGCATATGTAATGTGATGGCATATGAAATTCATTGAGCTCTTTTTCTAATGACCATATAACATATGGTATGAAATTACATATATGGTGTATGGAGGTATATTTGAGAGCCTACATCCTTCATTAATGATTTTTTCTTGAAAACATAGCCAACCAATTTTATTGCAAAGACATCAAGTTTTTTGTTGTAACTATTCTAATTATTTTGGGAACAGAACAGATTATATGATGCATTCACTCATCTCCATAGAGGGAGTAGTTCGCATTGGCAAAGAGAACTACCATGAGTGATTCAGGAAGATAAAACACACCTTGATTTTTAATGAGTTGTGGAAAGGAGGTTGTGAAGGAGAAGGAGACAATCCTCCTTAGAAGCCCACTTCTGACAAGGAGCTTGCCATTTCAGAGAACAAGAACAACAAGGTCTATGCCTTGATTGAACAACAATCAATGAAAAGGTGAGTTGTCATATTATGCCATTTACAAATGCTTTTGGTGCTTCATGTTGAAAATACTGAGAGGGGGGTTGAATCAGTATTTCTTTTCAATTGTTATTTTTACCAGTTAATTTATTTATATTTAGAACACAAAATGAACAATAGGAATAAATGTTTTTACTAATATAATATTTACATTAAATCGGGTACAATATATATAAGGCTCCAATATGTTGCCAAGCACCAACTTGGTCTTTTGTGAGGCTCCAACCTCTAGGGTTCCAACCCTATCTTCTCAAGGCACCAACCTTGTGTTTAGGAGCACCAACTCCAAGGACACCAATCCTTCCAATTCTGAGGCACCAACCCCAAGGGCTCCAACCCATTAGGTTTGCTTTGTTAAGAAATGTTTTGATTGTATTACACTGCTCTCAAAATATTTTTCACTTTGTTCTGTCAATCTATAGCTTCACTGCTACATCAATGACAACCTGTCTTCATATGAAGGAGTCTTCAGAATTCTTCATATTGCACACATAGAGTCTGCAAAGTTACCTTATGATGATTTCAAATAGCCATCATGATCTCCAATAATGTCTCCAAGATCTGCTGATGTTTTTCAACAAGATATCTTTGATAAGTTGCGCTAAGCATCAATGTCTGCACAATAAAAACAATTCTCTGTTTTTTTTTCAACCCTCTGTTCTTACTATTGCGGTAATTGTTTCGGGAGTGACTGCTTCTTATTGTCGCGTATCTTACTTCCAAGAAACAAATTCACAATCACTTCAATGTTGGTGCTGTCTACTGCTTGTTTCAAACTATGACAGATGAAACTTTATTTCCTTTCATAGAACTGTTCTTCAAAATTGCGTTTTGTATTTCTTCCATCAAATTCATTTATCACAAGTCCGAGCCTTTTTAAATATTAACCCAATCAACAGAATGTTTTTACCTTCATCTTCAGCTGGCCCTTCGACTTCCTCTGCGCTCACTCGACCTTCGGCTTTCTTTCTACAGTTCACTCGACCTTTGGCTTCCTTTCTTATGCTAATTCACGTTCACGAGTTGTGAACTGTCCTTCTTCTCCACATGGAGGTCCCACATGCCACGTCATCACCTTTAATCATGCAATCGCAATTTCATGAGAATCGCAGTCATTCCTTTAATCCCGTAATCGCAACTTCATAAAAAATCAGAGGTTTTACAAGTGTGCACATGCTTTGTCTTCCGATGGAGCGGATGCGATATTCAATGAATTGTTTTTAATGAATCCATCGGGTCCACAACTTTATCGCAATCAGAGGTTTTAACATCCCTCTGAAACTTGCAATACTATGGATGTGATATTACATTAAACAATTGTTAATCGCAATTGACGGTTTGCGGGACTTCGACTAGCACATGGATTAAAAAACAGCCTTAACCCCCGCAGTTGACCGTGATCTAAGGGTTGACTATGAGATCGACGACTAGGATTGAGTGCGAGACTTCAACCACGATCAAGGAAGTTCGTACTTTCCTACCCCCGCTCTTCCGATAGTTGTTGCTCACATGAATTCTCTTCACTCTTCTTATAGTTTTCTTCTTTACTCCTCTGTTATCGTTGTTGCTTCACGGATCTATTGCTTCTATTTTATATATATATATATATATATTCAATCCACTTGGTTCCTCCATCTCATCATATCATCATTTATCAAACTTTCATCACTATGAGCATTATGGTCAATGGGCATCAATGGGCAATCATGTATCAAAGAATTTGCCATCACAAACATTGTTGTATTGACATCAATGACAACCTAGATTAACAATCTCCCCCTTTGTCATTGATGGCAATATTCTTCTTCTCTCCCCCTTTGACATCAATGGAAAAGGAGTGCACAAGGACTCCCCCTGTCGAACTACTCCCCCGGTCATGCAACATCTTTATGAATCAACTTAATGTGATGCTAGAGAAATAACCCCATCTTTTGGCGAAGATGTTCGAATGCTTCTCGAGGAAGAGGTTTTGTGAAAATATTAGCTATCTGCTCCTTGGTATTGATATATTCCAAGGTGATGTTTTGTTCATCTACTTGTTCACGAAGGAAATGATACTTGATTGGTATATGTTTGGTCTTTGAGTGCAACACTGGATTTTTGATGAGACTGATAGCACTTGTGTTATCACAATAGATGGTGATTGGTTGATTTGTACCTATGTTGACATCTTTCAGAGCTTCCTTCATCCATAATATTTGAGTATGAAAATCTGCAGTAGCTATATACTCGGTTTCAGCTGTAGATAGTGATATGGATGTTTGTTTTTTGTTGAGCCAAGATACTAGACAATCTCCCAGGAAGAATGCATTTCCACTAGTACTTTTTCTATCATTGACACTTCCAGCCCAACCAGCATTGATGTATGTAGTCACAGTAAGAGTTGAGCTCTTAGGGTACCAAAGACCAAAATCAGGAGTTCCTTTCAAGTATCTAAGAATTATTTTTACAACCAACAAATGGGATTGTTTAGGAGCTGATTGAAATCTTCCCACCATTCCTACTGCTTGCATAATGTCAGGTCTCGTAGCAGTTAAGTATAGGAGGGCTCCAATTATTGACTTGTAATGAATTGCATCTACCGGAGGAGAGTCATCATCTTTGCTTAATTTGCAATCTATGGTCATAGGTGTGCTCATGGGTGCATAGTCCTCCATTCCATATCTTTCAAGCATGTTTTTAAGATATTTTGCTTAAGATATGAACATGCCTATCGTGGTTTGAGATACTTGTAGTCCAAGGAAGTAAGATAACTCTCCTATCATCGACATCTCAAACTCTTTTCACATATTTTGAGAAAACTCATGGCTCATCTCATCATTATTACTAGCAAAAATCAGATCATCAACATAGACAAGAGTGACTAGTAACTTATCCTCATCCCTTTTTATGTAGAGATTACTTCCTGCCACCCCCTTCTTGAAGCCTTGTTGTTGTAAATAGTGATCCAATCTTGGTTACCAAGCTCTAGGAGCTTGTTTCAACCTATATAATGCCCTTTTCAACTTACAAACAAAGTCTTTTCCTTCTGCTATATTAAACCCTTCTGGTTGCTCCATGTAGACTTCTTCCTTGAGTTCCCCATTCAGAGATGTTGATTTTACGTCCATTTGATAGATTTTAAATCCTTTTGAGCAAGAAAATGCCAAGAACATCCTTATAGCTTCCA
>APFE031329901.1:0-18872 GCA_000404065.3 Pinus taeda | reverse complement strand
TTGTCCATCTTCATTCATTTTGTTTTTGAACACCCACTTGGTTCCAATTATATTTTTATCCTTTGGACGAGGTACCAACTCCCATGTCTCATTCTTCTTGATTTGAGACATTTCTTCTTCCATGGCTTTTACCCAATGAGGATCCTTGCTTGAGTAAATGTTTCTGGTTCCAGCATAGATAGGAGAGCAACATCATTTTTCTTTGGTGTACTTGTCATCCTTCTTGGGGTTTGCATCCCTTCATATATATTGCCAATAATCTTCTCTTCTAGGTGATGTTTTTGGAGAAACTTCATCTTTGAAGGGGTTTGAAATGGTTCTTTTTCCTTGTGTTTTTCTTGATCTTTTTCCTCTTTTTCAGGTTTTTCTTCAATGAGAGGGTCAACTTATGATCTTCAATTTCTTTTTCTAGAAGGTCTTCATCAATCTTCACACCAATGCTTTCCACTATTTTCCGTAGTCAATTATTGTAGCACTTGTAGGCTTTGCTCCTTGTAGAATATCCAAGGAATATCCCTTCATCAATCCGAGAATCAAATTTTCCTGATGAAACATCATTGATTTTTATGAAGCACTTGCTTCCAAAAATCTTGATGTATTTTACTGAAGCAGGTCTTCCTTTCCATAATTCATAAGGAGTCTTCTCATTATTTGGTCTTAGTTGAGTTCAATTCAAGGTATAAACAGTTGTCCCGACTGCTTCTCTCTAGAATTTTGGCTGCAAGTCAGCTGTCATTAACATTGTTCGTGCCATTTCTTGAACTGTTCGGTTTCTTGTTTCAACTACCCCATTTTTCTTGGGTGTTCTAATAGCAGAGAGCTCTCTTTTGATTCCATGTATTTTACAGAATTCATCAAATTCTTTTGGTGTGAATTCTCCCCCTCTATCTGTTCTAAGACATTTAATCTTAGAACCCTTTTCATTTTCTACAAGAGCTTTAAGATTCTTAAAACACTCAAATGCTTCGGATTTGTATTTTATGAAATATGCCCACATCATTCTAGTATATTCATCAACAAATAAAGCAAAGTACCTTTCTCATTGGAGTGCCGAAGTTCTAGTTGGTCCACATAAATCAGCATGGATGATCTCCAAAGGTTTTGATGTAGAAAACTCCTTGGTCTTGCGGTTAGTTCTAGTTTGCTTTCCATGTTGACATGGACCACATACTCCTTGATTTGGCTTGAATAACTTTGGGATGTCTTGTACTGCATTAATCTTGCTGATATTGATCAAGTTATCGAAACTTGTATGTCCAAGTCGCTTGTGCCACAACCAACTTTCATTTGTTTCACTTAAGTAACATTTATCTTCTTGAATTTTGTTCAGAATGTAAGCATTATCTGATGTTCTAACTTCTTTTGCCACAAGTTCCCATCAGGAAAAGTTTCTTATTTCACAATCTTTAGTGCTAAAGACAACATTATGTCCTTGATCACAGATTTGGCTAACACTCAAGAGATTTGTTTGAGCTCGTTTAGTAGCAAAGCATTTTGAGCCTTTCCTTTTCCATTAATAAGGGTATCAGTTCCTTTTCCAGCAATTTTCGCAGATCCACTTCCAAAGGATACATTTCCTTCCTTTTTGTTCAATGAGACAAACTTCCTTTTGTCCCCTGTCATATGTCTGGAGCAACCACTATCCACAAACCAATGATTTTCATCACTGTGAGCACATAGAGATAGGCCACATTTATCGGTGTTGGGATTCTCATTTTTTGCTTTTCTTATTTTGAGGGGGCAATTTTGTTCATTATGTCCATTGTCATTACATAATGAGCAAATTGGATCAAATTTGGCCAAGGGATCAAAAGAGTTGTAGGTCTTGATTTGTCCTTGCCCTTTGAGACCATATGGTTTGTTTGTTTGATCCTTCAATTTTGGTGTTTCATTCTTACGGGCCATGCAATGTTTAGCTTGATGACCAAAATTTTTACAATAAAAACAATGCCCCCAAAAGATAGTTTTGTACTTGTTGTAATAGCCATGATTTGAATCAACATTCTTCCTTGGAGTTACTCTCTCTTCATTCTTTGGACTTGAGATGGGCCTTTGATGAAATAATCATTCTTCTTTTGGGTTGCTGGAAAGTATGTCGGCATAGCTTTTCACATTATTCTTAGTACTTGATGATTCTCCTTTAAAACCGATCCCAGATTTGTCATGTTGAGGGTTTTGATTATTTAGGATAATGTCAAGTATTTGAGAGCTTTCCCAACCCTTTTTGACTTGCTCCAATTCCTTCCTCAGAGATACTATTTCAGCTTCACGTTCCTCACAGATTTCTTCTTTTTCTTTTAGCTTATTTTTCAAGAGGTCTTCCCTTCTTTTTGTTTCCTCGTTCTCTACCTTGAGAGAGATGTTTTTATTTCGTAATTTCTCATTTTCTTCAATGGCACTCATTAACAATTCATCTACATTTCCTTCTAGATCTAAATCATCATCATTTGTGAATGCAATGAATAATACTTCTTGGCTTCCAGCATGGTAATTTTCTTCATCTGATTCCTCATTACCTCCTTTGCGGTCAGGGAACTGATTAGTTGATTTCTTTTTGATGACTGCAAATTCACCTTCTTCAGACTCATCTTGCTTAGAGAAGAATTTCTTCTTATTGAAGCCTTTCTTTTTGTATACCATCCTTTTAGAATTTTCGTCACCATCACTATCATGCTTAAGAGGACATTTTGCAGCATAATTACCTATTCTTCCTCATTTGAAACAAATAAGAGGGTACTTACCTTTTAGCCTAGATCCTTTCTTTAGCTTTCGTACTAATTGTGCCAATTCGGATTCAACATCGGAGTCATCACTACTGGTATTCCATTCTTTCCCCTTTTTTGATTTTGAGGCCTTGAATGCTGCATCTTTGGAACTTGGGCTTCCTTTTCTCATCTCATAGGCAATGAGGATTCCATGAAGTTCATCCATCTTGAGAGTATCTAGGTCCTTCATTTCTTCTATAGCACTTACTTTGGAGTCAAATCTGTCTTAGAGAGATCTTAACACCTTTTGAACAATAGTGCCTTCTTCAATGTTTTCTCCCAATCCTTTAAGAGAGTTGACCACTTCAGCTACTCAGGGAAAGTATGATGCAATATCTTCTTCATCATCCACTTTCATACTTTCAACTTGCCTTCTATGAGTTTGAAGCTTTGCCTTCTTAACTTTGGAGTCCCCATCGTATAAGCTAACTAGCTTATCCCATACTTCTTTGGCTGGGTCACAGTTCATGACTTTTGTAAATTCAGAATCAATGATTCCACTGGTGATGGAATTTAAGGCTTTTGTGTTTGCAATGTAAGTTTTCCTTTCGCCTTGACCTGTTGGAAGAGTGGAAGGAGTTGTGTACTCATTTAAAACCGAATGCAAAACTTCAGGCCCAAGGGACATTAAGTAGTAGGACATTCTTTTTTTCCAAAAACCAAAATGTGTGCCATCGAACAGAGGAGGTCTTCCGAACACTTCTTGATTTCTCATTGTGACTAAGAATCCTTCTTCTAGTTCTTAGGCTGATATGAAGAAGTTGGCTCTGATACCAATTATTTATATTTAGAACACAAAATGAACAATAGGAATAAATGTTTTTATCAATATAATATTTGCATTAAATTAGGTACAATATATATAAGGCTCCAATCTGTTGCCAAGCACCAACTTGGTCTTTTGTGAGGTTCCAACCTCTAGGGCTCCAACCCTATCTTCTCAAGGCACCAACCTTGTGTTTAGGAGCACCAACTCCAAGGACACAAATCCTTCCAATTCTGAGGCACCAACCCCAAGGGCTCCGACCCTATATTTTTGCTTTGTCAAGAAATGTTTTGATTGTATTACACTACTCTCAAAATATTTTTCACTCTGTTATGTCAATCTACAGCTTCACTGCTACATCAATGACAACCTGTCTTCATATGAAGGAGTCTTCACAATTATTCATATTGCCCACATAGAGTCTGCAAAGTTACCTTATGACGATTTCAAATAGCCATCATGATCTCCAATAATCTCTCCAAGATCTGCTGGTGTTTTTCAACAAGATATCTTTGATAAGTTGCGCTAAGCCTCAATGTCTTCACAATAAAAACAATTCTCTATTTTTTTTTTCAACCCTCTTTCTTACTTTTGCAGTAAGTGTTTCGGGAGTCACTGCTTCTTATTGTCACGATATCTTACTTCCAAGAAACAAACTCACAATCACTTCAATATTGGTGCTGTCTACTGCTCCCTTTAAACGATGATAGATGAAATTTTATTTCCTTTCACATAACTGTTCTTCAAAATTTTGTTCTATACTTCTTCCATCAAATTCATTTATCACAAGTCTAAGCCTTTTTAAAGATTAACCCAATGAACATAATGTTTTTACATTTGTCTTCCGCTAGCCCTTAGGCTTCCTCTGCACTCACTCGACCTTCGGCTTTCTTTCTACCATTCATTCGACCTTTGGCTTCCTTTCTTATGCTAATTCACATTCACGAGTTGTGAACTGTCCTTCTTCTCCACATGGAGGTCCCACATGCCATGTCATCACCTTTAATCACGCAATCGCAATTTCATGAGAATCAGAGTCATTCCTTTAATCCCGTAATCGCAACTTCATAAAATCGGAGGTTTTACAAGTGTGCACATGCTCTGTCTTCCGATGGAGCGAATGCAATATTCAATGAGTTATTTTTAATGAATCCATCGGGTCCACAACTCTATCACAAAAAAAGTTTTTAACATCCCTTTGAAACTTGCGATACTGCAGATGCGATATTACATTAAACAGTTGTTAATAAATCTGTCGGGTCCATAGCCTTATCGCAATAGACGGTTTGTGGGACTTCGATTTGCACATGGATTAAAAAACGACCTTAACCCCTGCAGTTGACCATGATCTAAGGGTTACCTATGAGATCGACAACTAGGATTGAGTGTGGGACTTCAACCACGATCAAGGAAGTCTGTACTTTCCTACCCCCGCTCTTCTGGTAATTGTTGCTACTGACTTTTCTTCACTCTTCCAATAGTTTTCTTCTTTACTCCTCTGTTATAGCTATTGCTTCACGGATCTACTGCTTCTATTCTGTTCGTATATATATATTCGATCCACTTGGGTCCTCCATCTCATCATATCATCATATATGAAACTTTCATCACTATGAGCATTATGACCAATGGGCATCAATGGGCAATCATGTATCAAAGTATTTGCCGTCACAAACACTGCTATATTGACATCAATGACAACCTAGATGAACACTTTAAAGAAGCTAAAAGAATTATATGATTCACACTTTGAGCTTGAAGTTTTTCAGTTAATGATCAAGTTGTTTAATTTAGATTAAAGGATGATGACTCTTTTTCTTAGCCTCTGAAATCAGAGCCATTATGCATGATAAAGAAGTTATATGTGTCAAAATGGGCGTTCCTCTCACACCTTTTGTCAAGGCATTGTGTCCCACTTATTCCCATTATCTTGAGTCATTACAAGCTAGTGGCAAACTTTTAGAGATTTCTGTTGACACTCTTGTGGACACGTTTTCTGAAAGATAAAAATCTTTTGGAAAGAAGAAGATAGGTGTTGAGTCCCCTGAAGAAGTTGTATGTCTTACACAAAAAGAGAAGAATCAATGACAATATTCTTCTAGAGGAAAAGGTGGCTAAAAAGGATGAGGAAGGAAGAATTTTAGAGGTAAGGGGGGCAGACATTTCCAAGGAGAAATGCATGATCTTCATTGTATACTATGTAATAGAAATAGACATAATGCTTCCACATGTAAGCTCTCATGGTACATGATTAGACATGAAAGGGAAGAAGAGAAACGTAAATCATCACATAAAGGGAAAGGAAAAGCACCTGAGTCCACTCATTATGTTGTGGTACATTGCAACATTGGAGTAACTGAGAGCTTATTTAATGCTTCACTTGCTTCATGGAAAGATGCTTTATTGCTTGATTTAGGAGCAACTTGCCACATGACTTTTAGAAGATATTTCTTTGAAGAATTCACTGATAATGTTAATGGAGCAATGTACTTTGCAAACAAGTCAAAACTCAAGCCATGAAGGCTTGGCACTATTAGGCTCAAACTCCCTGGTCTTCGAGACTTTCTTCTACATGATGTTTTATACCTCCTGCAGTTGAGGAGAAACGTGTTGTCCTTGGTTCACATCTTCTAGCAAGAACACTCCATTCACATATTTGATGGCAAGGTTGAGGTCATAAAAGCATCAAACAACTCACTTATCATGACTGGGATAAAAGAAGAAAGACTTTTGAAGCTACAAGGAACCTTTACTCATGCACAAAATTTTCATACAATTCTCACTATGATGAAGGTACACTTCCATCAAGTCTTTTATGGAATGCTAGATTTGGACATTTGAACTATGATAACCTTTGTTTGTTGAAGAAAAAGGGTGTTACTGGTTTTCCTATAATTCCTAGGAAACTTACACAATGTGATGCTTGTATCTTAGGAAAGCACACCAAACAATATTTTAATGATTCTCATTCCAGAGCATGTAGAAAGCTTGAACTCATTCGTTCTGATTTATGTGGCCCTATTTATGTTCCTTCTGCAAATGGTAATAAATACATTGTGATATTTATTGATGACTACACCAGAATTTGTTGGGCATTTTTATTGAAGAACAAATCTGAAGCTTTTGAAACATTCAATAACTTTCATGCAAGGATTGGAAATGATACACAATTTCATATTGGTTCTATTCGTACTGATAATGGAAAAGAATATACTTCAAATGAATTTGAAAACTATCTTCATCAACATGGAATCAAACATCCAACAACTGTGCCTTATAGTCCCCAACAGAACAAAGTAGCTAAAAGAATGAACAAGACAATCTTAAATATGGCATGTTCAATGATGTTTTTCAAGAATGTTAAACCGATGCAGTTCTATGTGTCATGTATATAAAGAATAGGTGTCCATCTCATGCTTTGAAAAACAACTCTGTATGAAATGTGGTATGGCCACATCCTTCGGTGAGTCATCACAGGGTTTTTGGTTCCACCTGTTATGCCTTGATACCTAAGGAAAAAAGAAATAAACTTGGTGCAAGGAGTCAAAAATGCATCTTCTTGGGGTACTTAGATACCTCCAAAGCATACCGTCTCTATGATGAAGTAAATAAGAAATTTATAATATCTAGAGATGTGATCTTTCTTTAATCTTCCAAGCCTGACAATGTTGTTGAGTGACAACTTGATCACTTGGATAGATTGAGGCATGCAATTTTTTTTCAAGAATTTGATAATGAGATTCCACATCTTGAAGGGGGTATTTCTATACTAGATCAATTTGTGGAATCTCCTTCTGAAGCACTCTCTCCCCCTCTTGAAGCTCCAACCACTAATTAAGAAGACACTTTGAGTGATGTGATTGAGAGAATTGGGAGGCTAAATCTTGATTCAACCCCATCTTAGTTAACTGAACAACCTGGGCCATCTCATAAAAGTCCTCCAAAATGGATCACAAAGACACTTTAAAGTGTTCGTCCTAATGAGGTTGGAAAGACAGGAACATGAAACTCTGCTAGATAGAATAGAGGTGATGTAAATGATTCTGATTCACCTATTGATATGGATCTTTCTTATGATTGTGAACTAAATTTGTCTACAAATTTCAAACCAACTTCCTTCAAATAAGCCATGTCTCATGATGAATGGAAAGAAGCGATGCAAAAAGAATATGATGCTTTGATAAAGAATGGCACTTGGAAGCTGGTTGATCCTCCATTGGGAACCAAACCAATAGGTTGCAAGTAGGTCTTCATGAACAAGTATAAAGCAGATGACTCACTTGACAAGCATAAATCTAGGCTCGTGGCAAAATGTTTTGCACAGAAAGAATGGGTCGATTATGAGGAGACTTTTGTCCCCACAACAAAATGGGCTACCATCTGGATTCTGTTTGCATTGGCAGCTCAAAATGGTTGGAAAGTCCATCAAAAGGATGTAAAAACTGCTTTCTTGAATGGAGATATGAAAGAGAATGTTTTTATGTCCCAACCAAAAGGATTTGTTGTGAAGGGTCAGGAACACAAAGTGTTTGTGCAAGCTTGTCAAATCCTTGTAGGTCTCAAACAAGCACCGCAAGCCTGGTATGAGCAATTGACTGAGCATCTTTTGAAAATCAATTTCAAACATTATGATCTTGATGATGCAACTTTGTTTGTCAAAAAAGTTGGCAAAACAATTTTATATCTTGTGATGTATGTCAATTATCTTCTGATGGAACAGGGAACAATGAGAACTACATTGCATCCATAAAGAAAGAACTAAGGAAAGGTTTTGAAATGACAGATTTGGGCTATGTTCACTACTCTCTTAGTATTGAAATAACCCAACATCTGAAGTTTATATTCCTCTCACAGAAGAAGTACATTAGAGTTTTGTTGAAGTGGTTTGGCATGGCCGAGTGCAATCTTTTGACTATTCCAATGGAATATAATTTAAAGCTCACATCCATTGAAAGAAAAGACTTTGAGGATGTAATAAGGTACATACAGCTCGTAGGAAGTCTCGACTACCTGACTACTACCAAACCAAACATTTCATTTGTTGTTGGAATCCTCTTCAGGTTTATGCAAAAGCTTTGTGAGGGTCATTGGTCTGTTGCAAAAAGGTTTCTAAAGTAGCCGTAGGGAACTCAAGTCTTTGGAATCAAGTAGACACAGGTGGATGACTTCAGCTTGATTGGATACTCTAATTCATATTTTGATGGAGATAAAGAAACTGGAGTATCTACTTTAGGTTATGTTATGAGTCTTGGATCAAAAGTTGTCTCCTGTAGGTCATGCAAACTATTAGTTCCAATAGATTCCACAACTAAGGCAAAATATGTAGTAGCAGCTAAAGCAACGAAGGAACATGTGTGGCTCAGGAAAAATTTGGAAGATTTGTAGTAGAAACAATTGCATTCAACTCCCCTTTTGATTGATAACACTTTTGCAATAAATTTGGCCAAGAACCCAAAGTTCCATGATCGAACCAAGCACATCAATACAAATTATCATCTGATTTGACAACATGTTGAGGCCAAGACTATCCACCTACGACATTGTTCCACAAATGAGTAGATTGCAGGCATCTTCACCAAAGCACTTGGAAGAGAAAAGTTTGAAAGATTCAGAATGATGCTTGGACTCACCAACATCCCTTCAGATTAAGTGGGGAATGTTGACACATAATCTTTGGGATTAAGAAAATTCATGTAAATATTGTAAATACAAAAATAAAAGAAATTGGAAGATGAAGAGATATTGGAAGATGAATCCCAATAGTCTCCCTTCAGATTAAGTGGGGAATGTTGACACATAATCTTTGGGATTAAGAAAATTCATGTAAATATTGTAAATAGAAAAATAAAAGAAATTGGAAGATGAAGAGATATTGGAAGATGAATCCCAATAGTCTCCCTCTCCTTGTATATATCCATGTTTTCTCTTAACGCAAAAACACAATTTATTAGTGGACTTACTCTCTTGCCTTGACATAATTCACAAATTTATAAATATGTAATATGTATCTTGTAGTTTGAGAATGCACATGGAATTATTCTAGATATCACAAAATTATAACCATTTGAAAAATTATAACAATTGAAAGAAAAAAAAAATCATAAATATTTGAATTGTAGCCAAAATTACTAATGACTTTCCAATGAATTGGTCATGAATTATTCATTGGAAAGTCATAAGTTGGTTGTGAACAATTAATTACCACAATTATTGCAATATATTGTTCCCTTTGCAATAGGTTACTTGCACAAGTCCAATAATTAATAGCTCATGTTAACTTTTGAATAAATACAAATATTGGAGAAATCATGGATGATGGATGACCTTTTCTCTTCATCTTGAAAAAAAAGAGATTCTAGGACTAGAAATGGCCCCATCATCGTGGCTTGGGAGAAGGAAGGCTAAAGCAACAACTCTATGCATATTTGCAAAGGAAAAACATGCCAACAGAGAGGAGATAACAACAAATGAAGCAAGGGACTTGGGTGCTTCCCCTGATAAAAAGTTTAGATGGGAAGCCATCATGAGGGAAGCAATAGGAAGAGATGATAGATGATCACCTTCATTTACACTTTGATATTGGGCTAGGAAAAGACACAATCCCATCAACATTGACTATGTGCCTTAATTCAATTATCACCAAGTCAATCAAGGAAGTGTAGGCTAGGTTTGGGAACAAGGATGAATACATCAAGGACCCATAAATCCAAAACCTATGCCTCAAGGAGTAATTCAAGAAGATGGGAGAAGAAGAAGAAGCATGGTGCCTCCAAGGGGAGAAAGCCAAAGAAAATGAAGGTTGTTTGAGAAATAAAGTTGAAGGGTTCATTACAGTGCTAGAGAGAACAAATAAATAGGTTGCAAATATGTAGACAAGAGAAGCAAAGGTCCATGATGAAGCTTAAAGGGTGCAACAAGATCTATTAAGTTCTTTGAAGAGTACCGCCTCATTTTCCCCAGTGTTTTAAGATTGCCCAACAGTCAAGCAACATTGTTCTTAAGGTGACCATAATGGGTTGTTGGAATCAATGGTAGAAGCAATGTAAAGACAAGCAATATAGAAGAAGTGGGAAGAGGCACAAATTGTAGATATAGAGGCCAAGGTACACATGAAAAGATGTACAATAATAATTGATCTTGTGATTGTCAAAACTCAAGGACAAATAGAGAACATAAAGTGATTATGCCTCAGGTGTTAGAGCTCATGGGAAAAATTATATAGTCACATCAACATACTATTAGTGCCTACTTAAAGAATTCAACAAAAAATGACTAGTTAAAGGAGAAATATGAGAAGGCATACATTAAGGCCATTGAATCTAACAATGATGATAAGATGAAGGAAGCAAGAAGTCTCACACTCAAAAAGATGCTTTGGAGGATGAGAAGAAATGATCAAAGAATCTCTCAAGGAAATTGGCATGGAAAGCATAATCTTAGTTTGTAGCTACCAAGAAAATGAAACAAAAAGAAAAACCAAATTGGAGGCACTAATGAAAGTTGTTCTTGCAGAGCAATACATATAGAAACATCTACAACATAGTGTGCATAGTGGATGCATGATGCCACATTCTCATGAACTCCACTCTTTGAAGATTTCAACAATCTTACATATGTTGCCATCCACAAGATCCTTGACTTAGAGTTAGTTTTTGAGGAGTGTGACGCAAAACCCAATTTTGAGACAAGTTCAAAATAGTGCTTGGGTTGTTGTTAAGGCCCCATTTTATCTAAGTATTGGCACAAAACCATGACCACATAAGCTAGATCCGTAGAAGACATAAAACAATAGAAGCTTAAGTATGTAGAGCCTTCATGGAGTTGTCATATAAAACCTTTCCACCTTAAGTATGTAGAGCCTTCATGGAGTTGTCACATAAAACCGTTGCACCTAGTCCATAAATCCTCTATGCATTTTATTAAAGGTGCAAAACCTCTTATGTACAAGTGTGTTACAATTATTAGATTTCAATACATTCTAAGATTTTCTTATAACTTCCCCATAAGCCTGTATATATGATGTTTCTTATGTAAAGAGCTTAGTTAGGTCATTGTGTTGGTTAATCATGATTCCTTATTAGTTTTGTGCATAACTAGTATCTAGCATAGTCCCATTATGAGAGGTAATCACTATTATTTTTAATACAATGGAACAATTTGTTGCTAATGTGTATTTCATGGTAATCTATCTTAATGATATCTAAAATGTTATGTTTTTGGTATACACATTAAGTTATGTTTTCTTATATGAACATTATTAAATGTTAACTGATGGAGTCTACACCTTCATTAATCTCAACACATTGCACCTTAATTAATTAACAACTATCCAACATGCCTAAGGTGAGACTTCCTTCTTTCAAAATGTTGAATATGCTAGCAAAGTAGACTATTATGGATCACTATTAGATACCTTCTATGGATTCTAGGTATGTCATAAAGCCTTCATAAGTTTCTTCCCTCATGGAGCAATGTACTTGTGCAAGTTGTTTATTGTAGGTAAGGCTAGGTGCAGTCCTGAGCAACTTTATTGGAATAGATATCCATAGTCACAACTGCTTAATAAAATTATAGCTTATTGTAATATGCGAGATGTATAAACTTATTGTAATATCCCACATATACAATGACACTTTCTTGTGCTCAAAATGTATTTTTATAAGATAAAAATAAAAGAAAATATATATTATTAGAAAAAAATGGGCTTAGACCAAAACCATAGTGAATAGAAAAGCCTCCAAAATTTATGGAAAATAAAAAGATATTGGAATAAGCTATAACTTTTTGTGATAATAACCATTGCATTAATTAGAGGATGTAGCCAAGGCACATTACACCTAAAAAGAAAAAAGAAAAAAATGTAGCCAAGCACTTTACACCCAAAAAGAAGAAAAAAAAGGAAAGAAAAGTAAAGAGAAAAGAGAAAGAGAGAGAAAAAAGAAAAAGGGAAAAAAAGAGAGAAAAAAAAAGTAAAAAGTAAATTCATATTTTATATTTTTTGAACTTTACGTTTTTTTAATGCTTTTTTAATTGGTTGAAGAGACATACTATAAATTAGATATTAAAACTCCATTATCAATTCAATTATTATATATAATCAATATTAATATTTTATAAATAAAATATTTATAGCAAAATTTATTGTATCTCCTATTTACGTTATCATTTCAAAAAATAACAAAGATGTTGGTTAGCCCCATTCAAATTATCTTCCTAATATATCAATAAGTTTAACTTTTATGTAATTCAAATGCATGAAAGGTGTTTATTTAATTATTTGTTCTTGTGGAACCCCCTACATTGGAGAGACAGGGCGTTCCATTTCGCAAAGGATTCAAGAGCACGCAGCGGACCTTAGGCACTGTAGGACCTGCTTCTCTGCCTTAGCAGAACATGCTGAATTAACGAAGCACCATATTTGCTTAGAGGAAAAAATATATAGCAAAAGTTATTGTATCTCCTATTTACGTTATCATTTCAAAAAATAACAAAGATTTTGGTTAGCACCATTCAAATTATCTTCCTAATCTATTAATAAGTTTATCTTATTATATAATTCAAATGCGTGAAAGGTGTTTATTTAATTCCTTGTTCTTGTGGAACCCCCTACATTGGAGAGACAGGGCGTTCCATTTCACAAAGGATTCAAGAGCACGCGGCGCACCATAGGCACTGTAGGACCTGCTCCTCTGCCCTAGCAGAACATGCTGAATTAACGAAGCACCATATTTGCTTAGAGGAATCTAAGGTCGTTGTGAGGGTTGACCATTTCCATGACTGGAAATTAAGAGAAGCCATTGAAATTGAAAAGAGGAATAAGACTCTTAACATGGACAATGGATGGAAGTTAAGTAGTTCATGGGTCCCTTCTCTTTGTTCTTTAACCCCGTGCCCCTGCCTTTGTCTTGTTCTTTGGCTTTTAATTGTTTTGTTTTATTTTATTTGATTATATATATATATATATATATTTACTTATATGTATTGGATAATACTCATTAATAATGTATGTATAATACTTATTAATAAAATAATATCAAGTTTTCTATTTAATTTCATTATCACATTTAAGTAAATGGTGATATTATTGTTATTATATATATATTATTTTTATTTTTTTTAACTTTTTTATTAATAATAATTTGTAATAATGTTCCTAATTTCTTAAGATTTAGTTTTAAATCAATTTTAAAACTAATATGTTTATTTATAGAAATTATTTATTTACATTTAAGCAAATTGTGATATTATTATTAATATTAAAGATATTATTATATAATTTTAATTATTTTAAATTAATTAATTAATAATTTTCAAAAGTTAAATAGAACTATTGACTAAATCAATTTTTATTCCTTCTTTTGAAAGTTGGATACTGAGTGTTGCATCTTTGAGATATATTATTATTCTTTTGAACGTTGGATACTCATTGTTGCATCTTTGAGATATATTTTAGCAATATGGTAATCTTGCTCCTCAGGGTGGTCCTGATGATGAACCTAGATTGAGATTCGAAAGGCGTCCACCAATAATTCTTCATGTGATTTTCATTATATCATAAATCACAGAAGCATCCAATCTAAAATTGTTTTTATCGAACAATATTTTTGGCTTTTGTAACTAACATCATTATGATCAACACTTTTAGTGAAATAAGATTGACATGAAATATTTTGAATTGCATTCTTCTTTGGACATTGAAAATTCATTACTTCGTCTAAAGTTCTCTTATAAACTCTTCATCAAATGAAGTGCAAAGCCATAAGGAAACAAGAGATCACTTAAATTGGTCTCACTTTCTTTAGAGAGGTTGACCTTTGCTATATTTTCACAAATATATTGATACTCAAACCATCATCTATTTTATTTATTGATATTTATTACATTTTATTATTAATAATCATAATTTCATTTTTATCATCATTTAATTCTAAAATCACTCATAAAAACTTTTGAATTCTTCTTACCAATTTGCCACAAAAATTCAAGCTTTAAAAAATCAATATTACCAAACAAAACCCCTCTCTCATCCTCATTTTTTACTATCTTCAATATTATTTTTATTTTTTCTAAATCATCATTTGAAATATTCTAATTTGGTTCGAAAATCACTTTATATGATTTGATTTTTCATTCTATATCTTATTTCATTTTACATAATTAGATTCTCTTCTTTTAATAATACAATCTTTCTACTCATCTTTGACCATTTTTAATAACAATTTTATTTTTTTCCTAAATTATCATTTGAAATATTTCAATATCATTTGATATGATTTGATTTTTCAATCTAATCCGGGTTTTATTTTACATAATTTGATTCTCTTCTTTCACTTGTAAACCAACTTTATCCTTTTTCACATGACATGGAAATTTAAAATATTCCAATTTAATTATGGGATTTTTTTTCATAGAAATTTAAAATATTCTAATTTAATTATGAGACAGTCCCTTAGATGATTTGATTTTTGAATCTGGACCTGTTTCATATCACATCATTAAATTCTCTTCTTTCACTTTAAGCCAGCTTTATCATTTTTCACATTTTATAACATAAAATAATATATTTTCTTAACCTAGAAACATGTGTAATATTTTCCCAACCTTTTCCAAAACCTATCTACATCAACCTTCTCACACAAAATCCATGAATTTGAACTCCCCCTTTGCCTAGAAAATATTTTCCATTCACTCTGAATATCAATCTCCCCCAACAAAAGCCCATGGAGATTTCACAGGTCACCTTTACCAAGGGAAGTTCCTTCAGCTTTGGCAGTTTAAACTACAAGGCTCCATGATATAACAACGTGGCAATCCTAACATGTAATTTCATTCAAAATCCGACGTGGATCAACTGAACTGGACAGCCCCTGCTGTAAATAAAGCTCTCGAAGTCTTGAATCGTTTACAAATATTGGCAGACGAATGGTCACACCAGGCAGTTTATCGGCCTTTTACGGTCTCAATTTGTAGGCATTGGGCGTTGCAATACGTGTATTCTCTGTAGTCTCATTTGAAGGAAAAATCAATGGCAGACGAAGGTCTTGAACTCTCCGATGTAGCAGAAGTCGAAGATGAACAAGGTGAGGAGTTCGAATCCGCTCCACCCCTCGTTGTAGGGCAGGAGAAGGAGTTAAACAGCTCGGGTTTGAAGAAAAAGCTTCTGAAGGCTGGCACAAGATGGGAAACGCCAGAAAATGGAGACGAAGTAACAGGTAAAATTGATCGAAGAAGGCGGGCTTCTTCATTCCTTTTATGATTTAAGGCCTTGCCAGGTTTTATAGGTGGGGTTTGTAACCATTGAAAATTTTATTATACGAAGGGTTTCAAAGCTGGTATACGTGTTTTTCTAAATTACTTTGAACATCACGGCAGTGCACTACACTGGGACTTTACTGGATGGTACCAAGTTCGATTCTTCGAGAGACAGAGGAGAGCCCTTTACTTTCAACCTTGGCCAAGGTATGCAATGGCATGCTTTTTTAAAAGTTTGTGTTTTGTCCTCCAAAATTTTGGTTTTTTGGAAGTTTTGTTTTGGTCTCCAAAATTTTTATTGTCCGTGGCACCTTTTATAAATGGAAAAGACTGATTTCTCTTTTCTTTGTAGTTTTTCGTATAATGTCAAGAGCATGCTAATTTTATTGAAAATGCTTGTTTTTGGAAGTGGTATGTATCTTTTACAGTGGTGTGATTAATTTTGATCCAATTTAATTCCATTCTTTCAAAGGAGTTTATGAGAAAAACCTAAGTTGCACCGAAACTGATACGGATATAGGGTTTGAAACGAAAAATGTGGATACGATATGGAATGAAACTATATATATATATATATATATATATATATATAAAACAAAATAAAAATTTCATATTACCATTCATCTTTTAGAATCTATATTCTATATCTAAAAAATAGAAAATCAACAACACACACATATATAACAAAATAAAACTTTCATATTACCATTCATTTTTTAGAATCTATATTCTAGATCTAAAAAATACAAAATCAATTGTCATCTATCATCATCATCAATTTAGCATAGACATTGTCATCATCATTAATGATTATTATAACATTCATGATTCATCATTCAACATATCATCAAGTTTATGTTTCAAATTTCAATCATCAACATGACAAGTTACAACATCATTACCAAAATCAATAATGCACACTATAGAGTAGTATAATACAAAGTACAAAATGAACATAGATGACTGGCAGTGTACTATAGTCTATCGTTATTCATAATGTAGATTTTTTTACTTGTAGATTCAACAACTCATTTACTTTCCTAAAACACAATACAATAATCTACTCTATTCTTTAGCGGAAGCCAAACTAGATCGATGAAAACAATAACTAGGAGGAGGAAGAACATCAATGGCACATAACATAATATTTCTCTGGGGAAAGCCAATGTTCAAAACCCCTACTATCTATATTGCATTAATCAGAAGTCTGAGAAGAAAATACAAAGTTTGTTCTCACTAGAACAATTCTTGCACAAGTATGATCAACTCTTTGCTTACACGCTAGCTCAAGCCAACACTTAGCCTATTCCGCTGCTCTCCAAGCCCCTACTTCCTTGTGCAATTCCTAGAGGAATTAGCTTCTATTTAATGAGGAAATCCTTCTTCCATAACTGCGCAATCCAAACTTAGGTCCTCAAGTGATTGCATGCACCATCTGTACAACTCAGAAAATCATACAACTAATAGTACATTGTCCTTGCACTCTAGACTCAACTGGGTCTTCCTCTGAATTGACATGCATGAGTTTCTCTTGAGTGAATCTCCAGTTTGCTGGAGTAGCATTGAGGATGCACCAATGCACCAACTCACTACTAGTTCCTCCAACAATTAGAACTAGTTTAACTGACTAACTCAGTCGAATTGAGTTATCTAATTACAACTCCAATAAACTCAATCTGAACCCCTAAAACTTAGGGATCACACTTACACGACATAAAATAGACTTCCAACTCGAATTTCCTAAGCTAACTAAGTCAAATTAACTTAGTTAACTATTACGAGTTGCTATGAGAAAATAATTACAATTTAATTCTCAATTTAATTAAAGGACAAATTAAATTGGAATTTTTAGATGTTATTTTTAACATTTCTTGTTGCTCAATTCAACACATAATTCATATGGCATATTATGGTATTCAATATTCATTGTTTAAAAGTTTAAAACACCATCATAAATTACATTTACATATCATATCCAAAAGTGGGAGCATTAGAGAGTGGGAGCATTATATTTTGTCCAGTAATTATTAATGGTCACACATGTTTAAAGATTATTAGAGAGCTCCTTAATGCATGCAATTCTCCCATTTTCTCCCATCTTTTTATTCTTCTTCATCCTCCAAAACCATGTGGGAACATGCATGTCTAGTTGAGGCCAAGTGACAACATGCTCTTGTGTATGTGCTCTCTTCCTATTTCACCTCTTTTTTTTTCCTTTAATTTTATTTGTACTCTCTTTCATACTTTACTTCTACCCCAACTAATGTTTTTTACTAACGTTAGTTTGGCACATACTCATTTCTTTCCCAACTTTATCACAAGTACATATTTAAAATTAATATCTCACTTATACACACAAACATACACCCCCTTTTACTTATAAAAGGTGCAAGTATCAATTTCCAATTTAAATCACCCTCTTATATGTTGGAACAAACAGTGCCCAACAGAAATTAAAAGACAAACACAACATATAAAATCATACAAAGACAACATAAGGATTTAACGTGGTTCACCCAACCAATCTGGGCTACGTCCACCTAACAGAGGCATCGGCAATCTTATTATTAAACAGGAGATTACAATAATTTATTTCCTCACACACTCTCTACCATCATACCAATATCCTGTACGGGCATATATTTTTATAGCTAAGAGAATAAAACTGACTCATAAATCCTCTCACAACAAATATAGGATGCATTAACTCCTTCTCAACAAAATGGAGCTAATATAGCAACAAATCCTATTGTTGTCACCTTCATGAGATTTTTGCCCAATTTATTAACACCGAAAATCTCAACAATCTCCACCTTGACAACAATTAGCCTGATACCCTGTTTCTTTATTATTTTTATCTTTTCTGCAAGCCAAGAGAAGCCAAACACCAACGTAGCTTCTCTAACAAAACTGGTTTCGTAAACATGTCTGTACAGTTCTCCTTTGTATGCACCTTTTCAAGAGAGACTCCCTTTTCAGTGATATCCTGTCTGACAAAATGGTACTTGATAGGTATATGCTTTGATTTACTATGATAGGCCGGATTCTTAGCCAAATGTATTGCACTTTGACTATCACAAAATAACTTG
>APFE031329896.1:2266-86088 GCA_000404065.3 Pinus taeda | reverse complement strand
TAATTTCTGTAATTTTGATTTCAAAAGATATTTTAAAGAAATGCAATGATTTCATTTGTGTATTCAATAAACACAAGATTTTATAATTGAGTAAAATATTGGCCATGCCTGGTGAGAGATTCGCCAAAAAATTATATATACATATCATATTATTGATAAAATCGCCTTCCATTTTTCCTATATACAATGGAGATTCGCCCATTTATTATACATGTAAATTTAGGGGGAGTTCTTAAAATTTTCCCTGCTTATTCTGTCAATGATATTTTTTTTCAACCTCTTTTATTCTAATTGTTTGTTTGCTCAGGCTTGTCCTTGTAATTACATCAGCCATTACTTGGTCTTGTAAAGACAAAATAAGGTCTTCTCTGTGTGCCAGTTTTTAAAATATGCTCTTTTGTCGTAGGTAGAGCCTCTGCTGCCAGAAAGCGTCCATAGCCTCGATAGAGTTACTTGTTACCCAGCAATAATCCTTTATCCTGCTTAAGGTGATCTACAACTTTCAAAGAAAAACCCATATTGACACTTTTTCTTTGATTTTTTTTTTTTTTATTCTTAAAGAACAATGTCTTGGTTTGGTAGCCAAATTATGACACAATCATTCACTTGATTTATACTCTTGTTGAACAAGTTGGCTTGTGATGAGACCCCTTGTCTTTTGATTTCAACAATCTTTGATTCATTGCCCTGTTTTGATGGACAGTATTGACAAAGTCAACAAGCTATAATATCTATGATTATGATAAGTCGGCTCGTGATGAGACCTCTTATTCTTTAAGGTAAAGTGTATTCATGGATTGTTCCTATGAATGCTGCGATTTTCTCTAGCAGGGAGGAAGTCATTGTTTTCCTTAAGAAAGCTCTGGACGACAATAATAGAGTTTGAAAATAGTTGTTTTACAGAGAATCTTTATTTTGTTATTGATACCTTTCATTGTACTGATATAAAACAATTTCTTTGCTAAAGGTTGCTTTCGTCAAATTTTTGAAGTTGAAACTAGTATCATATCTAGGCTAAAGTTTTTTTTAACTATATCTGTCAATAATAAAGATCAGATTTTAAAAAGAAATTTTGCCATTTATACAAGCGGAAAGCTCAAAAATCTTAAAGAGAATTGGTGTCTTTTCCTTGAATACCTATAGTAACCATTTACAACTGGTGATATTTATGAAAAAGAAAAGAAAAATCAAACTATTCTACAAAATAGAAGAATAATCTTCTATGGAAAATATATTTTAAGGATTTGTCCATTAACAGGAAAATGATCCCTTCTACTTGCTAAATCTTGTAAGATAAACGTTGATGGACCTATGACTTCAACAATTTGAAAAGGACCAAGCCACATCTTTTGAAATTTCGTATGTTTTCCTTTTTCTTCATGTGCCTTATCCCATTTTAAAACTAAATCTCCCATTTGAAAACTTTTTCTGGTCATTATGTTTGAATCAAAAGAGGATTTTATTAGCGCTTGATGATGAGCATGGGTTTTCTTAGCTTGTTCTCATTGTTCTTCTAATTTAATTATTTCCATTTGTCTTAGTTGTATGGAGGAAGTAGGTACTTCATCAATGTATTGTATTAAAGACAAGGAGGGAATGACTAAGTGAGTTGGAAGAACCACTTTTTTCCCATAAACTAAATTAAATGGAGAAGTGTCGATCGAAGCTTTTTTCATTATTTTATCTGCCCATAAAGCATTTATCAAAGCTTTATGCCAATCTTTTGGTTCTGGTCAGCTGTTCTTTTAATAATTCTGATTAGGTTTTTATTTGTCGACTCAGCTAACCCATTACCTTGCGGATAGTAATTGGTGGAATATTTTAGTTTGAACCCTCTTTTAAGTGCAAATTCAGTTATTGTATTTCTAGAAAAGTATGATGCATTATCAAACATTAAAGCCGATGGCAATCCAAACCTAGTGATTATAAATTGATCTATGAATTCAATAATATTTTCAGAATTGGCTGCCTTGAGAGGAACTACTTCTACCCATTTAGTAAAATAATCTGTTGCTGTGAGGATGTATCTATGTTGCTTAGAATAGTGAGGAATGGTTGTTCGATGTTTACCGGCTGTAGTGGCAGGGACGGTTTCTTTTGTCTTCCAGCATTAGTTTGGCAGACTTGACATTTCCTCACGTAACTATGTGAGTCTTTGAACAGCGTAGGCCAGTAATATCCTGCACGTAAGATTTTATGTGCAGTAGCGTCTCCAACATAGTGTCTGCCTGCTGGTCTGTCGTGGAGTTCCTGCAAAACATTTTCAGCTTTAGTTTTTTCAAGGCATCTAAGAAGAACAAAATCATAATTCTTTCTAAAAAGAATATCATTTATGAGCTGATATTGTTTAGCTCTCAACCTCAGAGCTCTTTTCTTAGTGTGATCCAGGTGTGATGGAGCATATCCGTTCTTAAGAAAATAAATGATGTCAGCATACAATGATTCTGCATCGTTTAGGCTTACCTAAAACATTTGTACCTCATCAGATGAATTTTCAGAAATTTGCGATGCTCCAGCTAACATTTTGCAGAAGCCTTGACCTCTTACTATGTTTGCTGGTTTGATTTCAAGGTCGTATTCCTGTAAAGCACTGATCCAATTGGCCCTTTTCTCACCCACATCCTTCTGTACTAAAAGATTTCTTACCGCTGGAAACGGTACTATGATCTTAGTACGAGTTTTAAGTAAGAAAGGTCTGAAATATTTGATTGCTTTGAAAACAGCATAGGCCTGTTTCTCCACGTTTGGGTAATTGAGTTCAGCACCTTGTAAATTTGAGCTAAAAAACACAATTGGGGCTTCCGTTTTTTTTTTTTTTTGCTTGTTTAGAATCACGGCATATGATTTCTCTGAGAAAATGTGTATAAATTAAAGATTTCTTAAAAATTCGGGTTTGCTAAAGTGGAGCATTATAATAGCTTGTTTGATCAGGTTTGAATGTTCATGTTCATCTTGACCCATTTAAAAATTTGGAACTCTTTTTATCTGTTTTGTAAAGGAGGCCACAATTTGTGAAAAATTTTTGGGACGAATCTCTTTTACAAATTGATTTGACCAAGGAAATGTTTGCATGGCCTTTTTATTATGGGTAGGGATATTTCAGAAATTTCTTTGATTCTGTCAGGATCAATGTGAATACCGGATTTTGACACTATGAATCCTAGAAGCTTTCCTTCACTTAATGCGAAAAAAGATTTCTTTGGATTAAGTGAGATTCCATACCTTAAACATCGTTGAAATATTTGTTTTAAGTCTTTGAGATGGTCGCTTCGCTTCTTGGAGTACACTGCTATATCATCCAAATAAATTACTACAGATTTATTGACTAAACCCTTGAATGCAATGTCCATGGCTCTCTGAAATGTAGTGCCGGCATTAATCAAACCAAATGGCATCTTCCGATATGCGTATGTAGCCCATTTAGTTCTAAATGTGGTTTTCAACTGATCATCGGGACGTACCAACACTTGATTATATCCTGAAAATCCATCTAAGAAAGTCATCAATTCTGAGCCTGCTACTGCCTGTAGTATTTGTTCCATAGGTGGAAGAGGAAAATTGTCTTTTTGACAGGCTTGGTTAAGATTCCGAAAATTGATACAGATTCTAATATCTCCGTTTTTCTTTCTAACGAGTACGATATTGGAGACCCATTTGGAATGTCTGACGGGGAAAATTATTCTGGCTTTTAATAACTTATTTAGCTCAGTTTTTATCTGATTTTCTAAATTGGGGTGGATATTTCTCAGTTTCTGTTGGACAAGTTTTTCATTATTGATCATAGGGATAGTATGTTGAATGATAGAAGTGTCGTATGTCTTCAGTTCATCATAATTCTAGGCAAAAACATTTTTATATTGTCTCAAAAGACGAATATACGCTAGTTTTTATTCAGGGGCTAGGCTGAGGCCTAGGTTAATGTTTTGTGGTTTATCATCGGTTCCTAGGTTTACTAATTCATAGTCTAAGGTTGGACTGTAGAGCTTTGAATTGGTAGACCTTTTAAACCGATTTTTCAAATCGTATAAGTCTTCTAACTTAACCACCAATTTAGGTATAGCATTATCAATGCTATTTTGTTGTATTTGTCGATCGTGATGGTCTTCGTCAATTATTTTATTGGAGTAGGACCCTTCAGAAGTGAGGAAATTTACAATATCAGGATCATCATTGAATACTCTCCAATTTGTAATGTTGTCAGGGATGGACGGTCTAAAGATTAATTCTATTGAGAATCTATCTGGACTAAAATCTTCGGAGGGAATAAGCTTAGAGGCTACGCTAGCTAAAAGGTCTACACTCACATTTTGGAGTCTCGGGATTGAAGAAATATTAAATGCTATGAAATGCTCAGTCAGATCTTGTACTAAAGATTGATAGTGTTTTAAATGACCTGATAAGAAATGTATAGTGTTACGTACCTGTTTGACGACAATCTCAGAGTCTCTGAAGACTTGAATATACTTGATGTTCAACCCGATTGCTTTGTATAGTCCTTGCACCAAGGCCTCATATTCTGCTGTATCGTTTGTGCAATCGAATTTGAGTCTGCACGTAAGCATGGTCTTATTTCCTTCCAGACTAATCAGAATGCATCCTGCTCCTGCTCCTTCCTTAGATTTAGAGCCATCAAAATATAATTTCCAAAACAAAGATGTATTTACAGGTATATCTAAAAAATTAACACACTTTGAACTATCAGTTTGGGAAAAATTTTCGACTTGGGACAAAACTGAATTTTCCAAGTAGGGTGATGTGTGAGCATTGAAATTGCCGAGAAAAGAATCTACCGAGTAATTTCCTATGATACTGCTGTTATACGCTACTGTTTCATTTTCTCCCTCTAATTCCGTTACTATGTACTTTTGGTGCAACTCTCGTTCAACCTTTATTTGATTTGGTTTACCGTTGTAGGGTAACCACATGTGCGACCAGTCGGTTGCGAAGTATCCATGGATTTTTTCAGACCAATCTCTGCTAAGAATTAGGCCATAGAATTCTGGGATATCAGCCACTAGAATGTCAATAACCTGACATATCTTCGGGTTGGATGACAATCTTATGGTTACTTGATTAAGTTCACCAATCACTTCGACTTGAGATCGATCGAGTTGAACTATGCGCACTACAGATTTTTGTGGTTGAATATTTAACTTGGCACATACTGATCTGGGTAAGATATTCAATGAAGCACCGAAATCTACCAAACAATTGTGCACATTTTTATTGAAAATTTCATATGTGAGAAGAAATGGGGGAGTATGAGATCTTGATCTTCCTCCAATTAAGGTGATGTCATTTGGATCAATCTTATTGATCGCGTTGGTTGGAGGTCCTCCCATGTTATGGGAAGCTTGAGAGAGTACAGCGGGAGGCAAAGATGAAATAGGCACGGCATGTATTTCTTTCATCATTATCTTCTGTTGATGTTTCAATTTGCTCAATTCGTAAAGGGTAATATTAGCCCTAGTCTTTTTCATGTCATCAATGATATTGTATTCCATTTCATCCGACACTATCAGTGTTTTTGATGGAGTTGTTTGATCTGCTTGGATTGGGCTAGGTTGGGTTGCTTTAATGGTCATTTTCTTTGTTGCGAATTTATCTTTTGTTGCAGGGCTTGTGCTTTTCTGCTTAGAGGTAGTTTGGGGAGGATCAAGTTGATTTCTGCTTCGTGTGCTAATTGGAAATACTTCTTGATCTTCTTCTTGTGGGAGGATGAAATCCCACATTCCTTGTAATTCCACAACTTCTTCATCATCAGTCTGCCCTTCAGTGGCACTTTCTTCTTCTTCCTCTTCCTCGGATTCAGCATTTGAAATGGCATTGGGTGGTTTTATATCCGTCGAAGGACCTCTTTTAAAAGCTCTGTAGGGCTTTTTTGAAGAAGCTTCTGCTACTTGTTTTTTTATGTCAACCATCTCATTAGACATGGTCTTCAAAACTTTCTGCAATGCTTCCAAATCGAAAGGGTCTTTTGCTTGTTTCTTTTTTGAGTCTTCTTTGAAGGTGACTTTTTTAGATTTGCGTTCCTCTATCGCGGATCTTTTTTCCAGGGCTATTACGCGTTTCTCTATTGTTATCGCCTCTGTCATGTTTTCAACTAAGGTTGTTTTATTTGCTCTATCCATGAAGATTGATGTGTTTGATGGTAGAGCAGTAATATACCATTCACATCATACTTCTTCGCTGGTTGGGAAGCAGTGGGAATTTTGTTGAGAATTTTATTGAACTGTAAATTGAAATCTTTGATAGGCTTTTTAGCTTCGGCTTTGAGATTGGATAGGTCATTGATTAACTTTGTCGTTGATCTGTCATCACCAAACTTGGTAAGGAATTGATTCTGGAAGATATCCCAACTTGTGATAGACCTGGAGGGTAGTGAAAAGTACCACAACCCGGCTGTCCCTTACAGTGTATAGGGAAAAAGCCGAACAACAGCGTCTTCATTAGTAACTCCGTTGAGATTGATAGAAAGCATGAAATTGTTTATGTGTTCTTCCGCTAGCATGCTCGCTTCTAGATTGAATTTGGGTAGCCATTTCTCAGGATGTGCCAGTATTGGACTCAAGGGGGCAGGCATTAAAACTGCTCCAGGGTTGTTCCATGGAGATTGGGCCATCGTTGAGCTGCTAGTAAAGGGAAGTGCAGAAGATGATCCCTATGGCTGGGAAGATAAGGATACTATGATCGCAGATGATTGAAGAGGGGTTGTAGGAGTTCCGGTAGACAGATGGATGATGATTTGGAATGGAGTTGTGGGTGGTTGACTTCGCGGTGGGGTAGTTGAAATGGATGATGTAGACGAAAAGTCTCACTGTCAGACTCTTGCTGTAATTTCCTCACTCTTTTCTTGGTGGGAAGAGGCAACTCAGTTGGCTGAATGCCAATTTTTTTACTCTTTAACCTGGTTAGGGTTTGAGTAGGATTGTACTGCGAAGTCACACTGCCTTGATATTTATTAGACCTCTGAGAAGAAACAAAAAATCTCTGGAGTTTGGGAATCAGATATTCAACTTCAGGAGGTTCAATGGTGGATTGGTCTGAAATATTAGAGTGTGTAGCAATGGTCGATACTCGAGCGACTTCTGACTTTGGATTCAGACGTACTTGGGAAGTCGGGGGAGATGATGAGGGCGATCTACTCTCAGAATGGTATTTAGATTTTGATTTAGGTGCCATTCATAGTTCAGGCCCTCCTTCTAGTGCCAAATATGTTGAAGCCCCGAAAATAGGGTCGACAACAAGGGGGATAACCACCCGGTCCAGACCTTGGTTGACAGCTCCTTATCCTTTTGGTATAGCAGGTCCAACTGGGGATAATGGGACCAGTTTCCCAATCTAAGGGTGTGTGTGTGTATGTGCAGGATCAGATGTTGCATATCTAAAAGTTCCTATCTAAACTACTTTAATCTAACTCTATGATATTGTAATCTAATGAAAACAACACATCTAATCTATGCTAACCCGGGATGTAATTCTTCTATTATGCTATCTAAAGAGATTTCATATAATAACTGGTAATAAAGATCATTAAGCTATTATAAGAATGGAAATCAATTAAGATGAACCACTTTGCATAAAAAGTTAGGCAAAACAGTTGTGAACAGCATATCGCATAATAAGTTATTCACACATTAAACATAAATAAATGGCTCCACCGTACAAAAGTGCCAAATGTAACACAAAAATTCATTAATAACATATGAGCAACTAAAAACTATATATTGCTTTAAGAAATAAGGAGAAAGTAGTTTCAAGAGATAAAAGTACCATTTATGACTGGTCCTACTCATATGCTTCAAGCAACAATGATTTATCTCTCCTTGTTCTAATATCTACTAAGAGTACAGAAGTGCAACATCAGTAGCAGATATCAAATGCAAACATTAATAAATATTGATCCTTTCATTCATCAAAACCTCCTCTGAGGTGCAGAAGTGCATGTTCTGAGGATAAGTTTTTGACAAATTCCTGGACCCTTCTCTAAATGCATGAGAAGGGTTTAAATACTGCTAACTAAAATAACTTAATTACATAAATTTAGGATATGGTTTAAACGACCGCCCTTTTTCTAAGCAAATTTATTTCTAAAAAAAAAAATCGAATCTAATTTCTAACCATTTTTGCTTTTGCTCCTTAATGTTGCAAGCATTCAACATTGACCTGGGGAGAGTCGGCTGGTTGCCTTCTGCTTTTGATATCTTTATTTCCGGACTTGCGAATGACTAAGAAATTTAGGAACCTTGCTTATTGAACAATTGTCTTAGCGATGCGGGATTAGCGCTAAGCGCTAATCGCATATCGAAAACTGCCTCCGTTTTTTGATCTGGGCCTTTCTGGTGCGTTTCTTTTTTTGCTTTTAGTGCCTTTTTTTCTTTACTGGGTATAAGCTTCAGGATTTTTTGTAAACATGCTACTTTTGTGAGCTTTTGACCTTGAGTGTTGAGTCGACTACTGATGTCAGTGTCTGTTTTGAAATACTCTGGAATCTACGGTTGTGTTGCATGCAGTATCCTTTTATGAGGGCATCTCTTCTCTGTCTACAAGCGTTGGTGCTTTCCCTTTTTCCTTAGATGTTTCCTTTTTTTCATTTATGCAGTTCATGCGAAGGAAAAGAGTAATGACAATAAATATTGATGCGAAAGATCTGAGCTCTATGAATGTATAAAATAATGTTACCCATTGTGAACTGACTCTCTTGACAAACACAAAATTGTCCTTCATTAACACTTTGGCGTACATTCATTAATTTTCTTTAAGGTGCGCATCCAATTTTTTGGTTTATGGACAACTTTTCTTGAATGTTGAGCCGAGGAAAATTTGCGATGGGTTATTTCTGCAACTTACATTATGTTATTGCGTTATCACATTTTGTCAAGATTGTAATATCGCAGATCGTAGATCCGAGATTGCAGCATCGTAGCATCGTAGCATCGCTTTTGTCGCTTTTATCGCAAGATCGCAGATCGTGTTAAATCATTGTGTGTTTTTTATGCGATGTTGCGATATGTGATGTCGCATATTGGCCATCAGAGATTTCTTAATATTTTCATTTATGGGCGTTTTCTTAATGTATGCGATGCGATGAATTTCGCGTCACTTTTTCGCAGTTTTTTATTGTGCTCATAAAGAAATGTTCTAGTATCTTCTCGCGATGCGATGTATTTTTAAGGAGTAAAATACACAAATGTTTTTTGAATTTTTTACTAAGGGTCCCCACTTGTTTTATGTTATTGCTAATAATAAAGAAAGAGGGGGGTTGTTGGTGGCCACAACAGATCCTTACGGAGAGAACCCTCTCTTGGCCTAGTAGGGATAGCTAATTGGCTAAGCGTGGTTTGTGGTTACCCTAGCATTGCCTTCCTTCAACCTGAGGTTCAATCCAGGTGATAACAGTGCTAATTCAATTTCCTTGACTCATATCATACTTCCTACATTAGGACTCCACCAAGTCTTCTCTTGCAAGCATCTGTACATACCACAAACTCTTTGTCTAGATATGCAATCTTCAAGACTAGAGGATTTGTAAGAAACCGCTTTAATTGTTGAAAACTAGATGCACATTTCTCTATCCATTCAAATGCCTTCCCTTTTCTCTGCAAGGATGTAATAGGATAGGAAATTTGTGATAATTTCTTAATTAACCACCTGTAATAACCTACTAATCCCATTAATGATCTAGCCTCGTCCACATTCCTAGGAGTTTCCCACTCAATGACAACTTTGATCTTTTTTGGGTCCACAGCTTTACCTTCCTTGGAAACCAGATGCCCCAAGTGATGAATTTCTGTTTAAAGGAAACTGCACTTACTAATCTTGGCATACAACCAATTCTTTGAGCAATCTCAACACTACTTCTAGATGTTCTGCATGCTACTTCTCATTCTTGGAATATATCTATATGCCATCAATGAATAATATCACAAACTTTTCTAGATAAGGATGTAACATACTTGTTGGGACTCACAATTGACCTATTTTTGACCTTATCTTTTGTCGTATAATTACCCTTTTTGCAGTCATAAGCGAAAGCTTTTATTTTATAATGACATATTAACCCCAAGGTATGAAGTAACCTTCCGCACGTCTATGTTTAATTGTTTATTTCATATTCGTGAATATCTTTATACTTATCCTTGGAAACGCTGACTAAATTGTCAAATAATCGTCTTAAGCTTGCAGGAGTTATAATGAATAGTTGCTGTAACACTAGAAACAGCAACTACGCAGTTGCTGTAACACCAGAAACAGCAACTACGCAGTTGCTGCAACACCAGCAACAGCAATTACCTAAAGCAAGCTATTTTGTAACAGCCATGGACAACAGATGGCAGCTATCTAGAGAATTGTGACGTGGCATAATCAAGCGTAAGTCTAAAGAAAAAGAACACAGTCAGCATGAACAGCATGGGGAAATGGCGAAGGAATATGAAGATCCCGAGAAGACAGTGAAAATCAGTTACCCGCCGTGTAACAGCTAAAGCTCAAGAAAAGGATGTATTATCATATTGTTGTAACAGCATTCTGAATTGCTTATTTTTGACAAAATGCATTAACTGAATAGGCTGTAATATTCTATTGTAATAGATGTCTCCTCTATAAAGAGGAGACATCTACATGAAACGAGAGAGGTCGGTGTCTATGGTCAGTCTGTAACTGAGATTCTGAGAACATCAGCAAGGCTGAACTCTATTGTATTTGATCTTTTTGGCAGATGAATATAAAACCGTTTTGAGCACTTAATCCCGTCTTCGTTTTCCTGGGGAATCTTTTGAGAGGGAGTGGGCCCACCTTCTTCACAAGATTCACCCATTTACTTTCCTGTCAAGTGTGTAAGTGTGCAGCAATTTCTTTTCGGTACTCTGTGTGGATTTGATAGCATTACCTCTGGTATTCTTTGCTTTACTAGTACTTTGTTTCATTGATCTTTGAGTTTTGTTTCTCACCGGTGAATGAAGAGTGCATTGTGCATCAGCAATTCTGATTACAGGGGCAGGTGCTGAACGTCCCCATCTGGAGGATAGGGTCCTGATCCTCTGCCAACAGAGCGTCCATTATTTTGCTTTTCAGATTTGTAATTTTAATTAACTGTTTTCATTTCAACAAGTATTGTAATGACATAGCATAAGAATTACGTATACTACAGCTTTCGATGCTTTTAGACTTTAAGTACATACAGTACGCAGTGCCTTTGAAATAAAAAGACTTTCCCTGGTCGACAATTAATGTGGTACTTGAATGTTTAATTCATAAACAATTCAACTAGCCAACAACCTCTTCCTCCTAGTGGCCCGGTTATAACACATACCGACAACCTACTAGTGGTTAAGTTTGGCTACATCAACTCTTATCTAGAGTTACAAAATAGACTCTTCTAGAGTATTTTACATCAAAAACATGTGGCTAGCCCCTTTTCCATGAATAATGGGGATTGACGCAGCATCCTCCCGAACTATAGGTGTGAAAACAGGAAGGTCAACTTCTGAGTGGATAAACTTTTGCATACGAACTCCGATTGACGCGCTTCTTGCACTGTTGGAAAGGTCTCCGTGTCTAGAATAACATGGAAATTTTTTTCTCTAAAGCGCAAATTTTTACCCCCAAAAAACGTCATTTGATTCCTCAAGTGCTCTTGAAAGGTTTTAGACCCCGTTTTGCTAAATTGGGTCCCGCTGGTAAAAACGGTCCTCTGAGTTGATTCCTCCACTTTTTCCACTCCAAATGCATCGATATGGATGAAAAACAATATATCATACTTATTAATATCATACGATCATCTTCATTATCTTGAATATTATGTACGTGCAAAAACTTGAATAACAAGTACAACCAAAATACATATACAAAAGCATGAAGTTAACTATATCAGAATCATATGGAAGCATTTTGAATTTAGACATTAAACACCTAAACCTATTTAGGTTGACAATCAACAAAGGTTACATCTCTTTACATACTAGACTTCAAATTCTTGTTGGGATTTTGTCATAAACCCTAGATTCCATCTTCGAGACACAAAGCCTTTGATATCAATAATTCAATAAAATAACAATCCTAATATACATGTAAGGTTTCAACAATTTTAGACTCTACTAGGGTTTGCTGCAAACCCTATATTTTATCATCAAAACTAAATCATATCGGAAAATAATATTATTATATCATAGTCTGTCAAGCTTTTACTAGGGATTTGTTACAAACCCTAGAATTCACAAACTATGAGCATAAAAAATTAGGTTATCATACTTGCATATACAAATCTATGATCACATTATTGTTAAGTTTAGGTATGTTCTATGCTAGAGCAATTTATTTAAATTTTCACAGTTAGCAATCACATCAGCATTACGATAAACTGCAGATAGAACATAAATATAAAACACAGAAGACAAGCCAGACAAGAGGACACAAGATGTGGCGCGAGCCAGGGACAAACCCCACAATGTGTGGGGAAACCCTTTGATCAAATATTCTTTTATCTTCAAAGTTCAGCAGAGAAAGAGAGAGAGAGTACAGTTACAACAGAAGTCAATACTTTGACTTATCTAGAGCTGGCATAGATAATTTCGTATAATGATGAGATTAGTTGAAGACATTCTGCTTCAACTGAATCTCCTAGGTGACGACTTCACCTTATCCATTTCATTCATCTGCTGAACCTTACCATGTAGCACCATCATGCTACATCATGCATCTTCATGCTGCTCATGATCACTGTGCTGCCCATACATCAAGTTTTCCATGACTTCATACTTCATGCTACTCATGACTCATCATGCCTCATGCTGCCCATGCATCATCGTCATATGCTACCCCTACTAGTATGAATCATAGTCATCATGCTGCCTGTGCATCATCATACTGCAACACTATAACACTATCATCAGCCTTAGCTACTTGCTATGGCTTGCAGCCTAGCAAAGCAGCTAGGCTATAGTTCTGAAATCCTCCATGCAGTCTCAAACTACACAATCATGTTGATATTGACTGTGTGTATATATATACTGCCTAAGATATATATATGCTTGAGATGCGTTGAATACATATATACCTGAGTTATATATATTTCCTGCATATATGTATCTATTGCTGCGTGGAAGGAGTCAGTGTATGAGTGTTTTCCATTCGTTATATGACCAACGCACTAAGATATGGTGATTGTGCGATATATGGCAGCATTCCATATTAGCTGCGTGGATCATCCTTATCTGCAGTGTGTATATCCTCATGTGCCTATGTGGATATGGTCACCATCTACTGCGTAGATATGCCTTTTATTTCATGGCTGCGTTATCCATCAATCTATTACTTATTAGGGTATCATCACGACTGCATTATCTATCTGCGTTCCATATATGTGACGGTCTAGCATGAAGAAAATATTTATATTGCGTTCACCATAGCCCTGACTGTCACCGTAAATGTCATGGCTGCCCAGATTACACGCTGCCTAGTGCGTAGGTTCCTTCTTGGACTGCGTTATAAGATCAAGCCTTCCTGATGCTGCGTATTACAGTGTATGTGATGCTGCGTGTGACAACATACATGTTGGCATGAGTTTCCATGTTTGCGTGGAATCCTTATCACAACAAAGCCATCCGAATATTTTCACACGTGAGTTATGTTTTTTTATGGCTGCATGAATAGGTCTTCTGGATATCATATAAGTGCTCCTTTGACTGTGTTTAGGGTTCCTAGACAGCATATAATACCGAGTGTAAACACAGCTACGTAGTATCATAGCCTGCATATAGATGTTTCCATAGACATGAATTAGGGAATCACTTTGAGGGCAACACATTGACTGTGATTAGGGCTTTATCTGTAGCTAGGGCTTCTTCTAGGCCAGTGTATTCTTTTGGTTCTCTCCTTCTCCAAAAACCCAAAACATGGAGAGGAGATCACCTCAAGAATGTGTGTGCAAATGATATCAAATCCTCATGTATTTATACCAAAACGAGGATGATGAATAGACACATCGGTTGCGCTTCTAGAGCCTACATAAGAGTTGGTCGGCTTGATAATAATTATATAAACGAAATAAATTCATATTTCCATAAATACTTATCGGAATCGGATGATCTTTAGATCAATCCTACACCTCTCGACAAGAGGGATCCAATAAAAATATCAGCTTCCATAAATAAGCCGATCCACATGGAGTTTGGCCCTAGTTGCCAATTTAACAATTATCATGTACTAGCATTTCATATCAATATCCATACCTACTAGGTAAACCTAAACATCAATACATCCAAGTTAGATATATAACAATTTTATTTGGACTAGGGTTTCGATCATACATATGAATATACACCTATGGTTTCATTCCTAGGATCCTACTATAAAGGTTTTGTTCCCAAACCCTTAATCACCAAACCCTAAAGATATAAGGTTTCAATACATAACTTAGACATTAACATCAAACCCTAAATAACTAGTGTTTTTATATAACAATTCCAAAAACCTAAAAATCAAAAGAATAGGATTTCTAGACTTCATCAATAACCCTAAGTAGACTAGGGTTTTATAATCAATATTGACACACCCTTAGCATAAAGAGGCTAGGGTTTTGTAGTGAACCCTAAAGGTTAGGGTTACATAAGAATGATCAAATAATATCATGAGGGTAGATTCAATCAAATTATTAATCACCCTAACAACAATCTTTGAGATTCAAAATCTTAGACATAACGATGTCAGTAATGTAAAGAAAATTTCAAAATAAGAATGATCGTACCTTTTGTATGAAGAGAATTTTATAACAAAGTTTATAGTCTAAGGCATACCTTTGAGTTGTTCCTTAACAAACCTTGTAGGACATCAATTATTGAAGGGATTCCTTTGCAACATAAATTCCTCCATGCTTCAATTTTATCCTTTGAAGTATCCTCCATAACCTTTGTGTATTTTGCTATCTTTCCTAACCAAGGAAAATATAAAGAGAAAGGTTATTAGCATACAATACCAACAAGACTTGATGTGAGGAGTAAACCAAACATGAAAATAGGAACAAAGAATAAGATACTTATCTTTTGGTAAGATGATGGAGACTCCCTCTTAACCCAATCCTTTTTAGAGATACCTACAACATGTCAAGATAATTAAAAAATGTTCTAACAAGTCATTTTAGAACTGTAAACTCTAGAAATCGAAACAAAAAGGAAAACATTGGAAAACTTAAAATAGAAGGATATGCAAGGGATAGTGTCCCTAAGAAGCCCTAGCAAATAAATCTTTGACCTCAGATTCTTCTGTCTTATTCTTCTTTGGTGGACCTTCATTAACAACATTTACATGTTTTGTTTCTCTCTTCCTATTCCTTGGATTCTTCGGACATTGATTTTTGTAGTGACCCATCTTGTGACAATTGTAGCATTCAATCTTTGATATGTCAACTTTGTTATTTGGTACTTTGAACTATTAAAGATTCCCATCTTGTTTTGATGATCAAATCAGAATTAGAGATGTTTTCTTCTTCATTCTCCATTTTTTTTTTTACTAATGATACTTGAGCTTCTTCTTGACTGCAAGCATTCCACATTTGTTCAAATGTTGGAGTATCCTTCCAATTGTTAAGTCCTGATGCAAAGGAACTCCAAGATTTTGGCAGTCCTAGAAGAGCAGTAATTACGAGCCCTTTTTTGGGACAACTTTATCTATTGCTTGGATTTCATCTCTGATTCTAGATATCCTTATAAATTAAGATGATACAATGTCGTATTTTTTCACCGTAATAGTCCTTAATTAATTCTTGAGACTTTCTATTTGACCAATGTTCTTGATTGTGAATAGTTTGGAAAGAGCCTCATACATTTCTTGAGCATAATCTACGTTGGATATGTATGGGATGAGGTTGTACTTTATTCCATACACTATTAGGCTCATGGCCAAGATTTTGGTTTCTTTGAACTTTGATTTCTCTGCTTCATCTGTAGGCTTCTAGAATTTTCCTTGAATAAGATCGAAAACTTTGTTCTTTTCAAGGATGAGATTTATCCTCTTTTTCTAGGCCCTGTAGTTGGAGGCTCCTTCTAGTTTGTTTTCTCCCTTCATTTACTTTGACATAGTTCCTATAGATAATAGACTTATATCATTATATGATGTTCCTTTTATCTCCTTTTCCTTAATAGATATTCAACCTTCCTTTTTATTCCTTCTTCACCTTAGCTCTGATACCATGTTAGAAAATTGGAAAGGCATAAATAATTTTTTTTTTTTATGTTGATAATTACCTGTGAAATCTTAGTTTTCTTATTAACTTCTTTATGTTCTTCCTTTATCTTTATTTCATCAAGAAATTATCAAAAGAAAAACATGAAGATCAATGGACAACAAATGTAGGAACTCAGTCAGGGATAAAACCCCTATGTAGGGAAAAACCTAGTCAATAACTCTTCCTTCAATACTTCAAGATGAGATAAACCAAGGCCTTAGACCTACATACCTTCCTCCTCCACCAATTCAACCCGTCAATGAGAGATAGCAACCTTTAATAGTCTCTTCTTGTCTAACAACAACAACCCAACAACAACTTAGAAATTTCGGCCCGAGCTTCACCACCAGCTTTAGAAGCAAAATTTTTCCCCCGAGCAATAGTCTAGAACTTCGCATGTGTGAGATAAGAGAGATAAATTTCAACTTCTTTAGAAAGATGTTGACCTCCTTCTTTACTAAACTTTTCCTCTTCTCCCCTTGAAATTCACACTTTTTCTTAGCCCATAAACTGTAGATCGAACTTGTTGATTTGGTGCCTCAAATGAGGTAAAGTTGCTCCAATATATAGGCTTCTTGTGAGGTCGAATTACCCTATTTGAGGCTGACTTGTCCTTCCTTGAGGCCGACTTGGTGGAGGAGGCCTAGAAGACCTAAAATACAATAAAATACATTTCTTCTTTGACAAATAAATCCCGAGAAGGGTTCTTTACAATATGACATGGACAAGGACACTTGACATAAACCCTATAAGCCTTCAATGGAGGCTTTTACCTAAAAACAATCGACCCAAGCATGAAAACCATGCTTTAATAAGTCAATTTCTTTGATAATAAAATTTCGTTTTCTTTCTTTTGACAAATATATTTTATTATGACTCAAATATAATTATGAAGACCGACGTTAGTTACATTCTTCTACTTTTCTTTCCATGATTTGGCATTGATTGGTTTGCATAGGTCGAGCACTCACATACGATAAAAAGATAAAAAAATATTTGCTTTTTTGATTTGCTTATTTCAATTGTTTTGTTTTGGATTTAGGAGTTAATGACTAGAATGATTCTAGTCACAACTACGCACACTAGTAGTTCCTTAGAGTTGTATTTCTGATCATCATTTTCAAGTTTTGTTTCTTAATATAATTCTGAAGCACTTAGATTAAAGTTTTATTTCTATAGAGTAGAGACTTTAATTTCTAGTACTTAGAATTTCATTTTAATTCGCTATAAGTAGAATAAGATTTCAATTTTGTTCATTAGAATAATATTTTCAATTCAGTTCAATAGAGTAAATTTTAATTCTTGTCAAGTAGGATAAGTTTCAATTCAGTTAAATAGCATAAAACTTTCAATTGATTTTTCCTTTAAGACTTGTTTGATTTCAAGAGATTTTTTTAATGGAAATAACATGTGCATAGGAATGATATGATTTAATCTAATTACACTTTGCTTCAATAGAAATTACATTTCAGTTTCATCTTTTAATAAAACATAGAACTCCTCGCATATATTGTGCACATGAACTTCACAAGTACACGAACCTTGGTTGACAATTAATGAAGTAATTTAACCACTAATTAAATTACCCAACAAGATGTTTCAAGATCTACACTATGCTTGGCAGGAGGATATAAAGTAAAATGTTTAGTGGAGATGCCATACTCCCAGATTTGCAAGCAATAAATGTGTTTGTAGTGTTTAAGTATGGTCACCCATAGATTAAAGGGTATCTCAACATAGAGGATTTAGATTGGAGAACCATAAATTTGTGTTGACAGTGTTGGACCCCCCAACATTCATGGGATCTCCCTGATGTGAATTCCCAACTAGACCTCACACCATTTGGAGTAGGAGTCCCATCAGCGAGTGGTAATGTTATGCCTTGACCACGGAAATGCGCAGAGGGAAGTATGATAACTTTAGAATGTGTGACCCTATGTAGAGTCAAGTGTGATGCATGAATGTTCCAACACACGAAAGGGAAAAGGAAGTGTGCCCCTTGGAAGCCTGTAACAGTACATAGCTTGAAAGGAAGACACGAGCAAAATGACATCAAAAGCTCAGATGCAGAATAGTCCACAAGTTAAAGTGATGATTTATTACAACAACGCACATTCAACAAGATTCATACAAATGAAAATGAAATAGTTCATAAGAATACGCGTAAGTTAAATAACATACATTTCCAATACAAAAAGAATAGTCCTACTATATTAATAACATATGCATGAAAGTGTGTTGGATTTGATTTTATTATTATAAGTGACAATCAAGAACACCTGCTCCTCCAAATAAGTATACTCGCTCTACACTATGGAGAAGCCAATGCTCTTCACAATACTCCCAAGCTCTTTCTAAGCCTAAGCCTAGCCAAAATATTGGCTCCCAAAAGCCTTGTTACATGAGTTATGAGGTTCTATTTATAACAAGAGGGGGTGACTCTTCAACTCCCCTTTGTGACCTTTGGACTATCCTCATGACTCTTCAACTTCTTTTAAAAATGACACATTGCATTACATGATGACTTTTCATATTCCAATATTGACACTTGGAATTTCACTTACAACATAATTACAAATAATATTTCATTTTACACTTGTACCCATATAAGACAAAATAGGGTAGAGACAAATTGACAGCCTAATAATACACAACACTATGATGCTAGAGTTTGGGAGAAGTCTAGCTCAACAACCTCCACTTGTTGCTTCTTGGCCATGTATTGGTGCCAAGATTGGTACTGTGTGATGGTGTCCCTAAACTGCTAACGATGTCTTTCTAGAAGTGGACTCTAACCTCCATGGCATCTGGTTACATTGTCTTGGAACTTATGTACAACTCATTCTGAAGCAAAAGCAACATTTTTTCGACTTTGACAAGACCACTGATGAACTTCTACATGTATTGTGCGTTCAACTCCAAGTCTTCCCTGGTGGCATCCTATCTTAGCTGCTCCAAGTACTTTTGAACCTCCTCCCTGACTTGGTTCTTGGGTTTAGCTTTGGTGAGGGAACCGATTGATGGGATCTAATGTGTTCTCACCAAGACATTCAAACTATTCTACAAACACACATATGAGGCCTGTGTGCTTCCAACGAATGAGGCGAGCTGCTTGTTATTATGAATCAACATTCGAACCTTCACTTTCTCCATCTCTGCTTGTGGATTCATTTTCTTCATTAAGTCAAGTGGGGTCCTTTTGAACCACATTGTCCATTCTTGCACATAAGCGATGAAAGATTTGTTGTTTTTGAGAGTTTTGACAATCCCTTTGCTCTGCTGCTGTAAGCCATGCAAACGAACCACTGCTTTATGTACGGTGACAAACCCGTCATAGAGCTTCCACATGGTTTCTCCAAGTGTTGATACTTCAACAAGTATCGTTGCTCTCAACTCTCCCAGTGCAGAAACTACATTCTACGTTGTTGCTCAAAGTTGTTCTACATCTTGCTCGATAGCCTGCAAGTTCTATGCCAATTGCTCATTCAATTGCTCATTCTTGACCGTCAAATACTAAACATTTGATTTTGTTGCTCTTGCATAGGCCAAGCTAGCTTCAACAATGGAATTTTGATTCTTCCTAGTGTCTGACACTATCACCCTTTCTTTAATGAATGCATGTGATGTGTGATCATCCCCGAAGTGCTTCCTCTGTGCCTGTACAATCCTCTTTTGGAACCCATCGAATGATAGATTGTACACATCCATGACCAAATCATCATCAAGGAGACCAAAATTTCTTTGCTTGCTCGAGCCTGGTTCTACTGCTAAAGGTGGTGGAGACCAAGGGATGACTTGTGGTGCTCTCAGCATTAGGTCAACATCTTCATGCTGCGGCTCCTATTCCAACTCCATGTCTATCATTTCGATCAGTTGCTCAATCTGCTGAGAAAGCTCCCGATCATGCATCTGTTCACCTTCCTCCTTGGCTATTGGTTTTTCCCGTTCCTGCTCTTCAACTTGTATCAGTGTTGTTTCCTCTATCATTGCGCCTTGGATTTATTCTTCTTCCTATTCTGCTTCTCTTCTAGTTCTCTCCTCCTCAACTCTTGTTCTTCCTTCAACTTCTTCTCCATCTCCTGCAACTTCAATTTTGCTTCTTGCAACATATGCCTTTCTCTATTCCTCTGCTCTGCTCTTTGCATCCTTTGCTTCCTCTTTGCTTCTACTGCCAAAGACGCTTTCATAAGAAGCGGATATGCTTTCATATTGCAACTTTTTTCTCCGTATGGACTGTCAACAATCTTCCTCTTTCCCTTGTCCTGCATGGGATTGATGCCTTCTATTGTTGTTGTTTCCGAATATGCTTTTGTCTATGAAGCGCCTTGTGAAGTCATTTCTAAACTAGCTGACTCATTCAGTCTAGAGGCATTGTAGAAGTACCTCCAAGGATCATCCTCTGGCTAGTGAAATGCCCCACCGATCCACAGAAAGTAGACTCTCATATTGTGGTCCTTGCAAATACCATAGGGATCATATGGATTAAAGTAATTAGTGCTAAACTCAAATCTCACTATCTCCTTAGCCTCAACATCTGTGAATTTCAAGATCTTTATCTCATATAATCCGACTTGCAAAGGAATAGTGGGCCATGGTGCTTTCTTCCTCCTATGTATTGCTGCTGACAACCCTATAGCAAGATGGTATGATACTTCTTGCATGATCAATTTGTCAGTGGAATACCTTGGTAAGACATGTAAAGGCTTCTCTTCACCAAACACTCTAATGAAGGTGCCAGCTGGTGAGGCATACCAATATACAATGTCTATTATTGCCTCCTTTGCTTCTCTTGACATGTAAGGTGGATCTTGTTCAAAGATAATCTTGTACAACGAGATGATAAAAAGGTCAGTTAGCCATTCCATTACTCCTCGATAAATGGAGTTGGAAAGAAACTTGAAATAGATGTTCATGAGAGCCTCTTGTGGTATCCATGTCCAGTTCATGCCAGGGAAATGCTGCTTCACATAGATTGCATCCAGCAAGTATGCAGACATATAAAACCTTTCTCGCTCACCCTTGGGTAGATCTTGAGCCTGTGCTACATGGGCCTTCAATTGTTGAGATAACATATCAGACTAGTTGAATGACCTCCCATTGTTCAACAATTGGTCCAATAAAAATGCCCACCCTTCAAGAAAGGTTTCAGTGCTCTCTTGGCCACATATTCTACAAGCAAAGATAATCAAGAGCTGGTAGGCCATCCTGAGGGACTTTTTCTTGTACACATGGGTAGGTGTCTGCCGAAAATTTGATGGCTCTTTCACACAACGTTTGACGATGTCTCTTGTGTTCACATAGCTATGAGTGACATAGAATACTGAGTCCATGTGCTTTAATGGCTCGAGAAAGTGATACATCTGCTCAAAATGTTCTGCCCGGAAGGTGGAAAGCTTCTAATCGTTGGCACTGCTTAATGTCATAGTATTCTTATCCATGTGTGAGACAATCCAGCTGATGATGTTCGCACACAGGAAGATGGGATACTTGCATGCAACCTTGTATAACCCTAACTATTGGATGATGAGATAAACCTGTCGGTCCTCTAAGTTTTCCTGAAAGTCCTTTGCAAAAGTGTCTTTAACTTGTTGCCATGTCAGTGATGATCCATACTATATAAACAACTGAGTATCTGCGTACACTGGAAAATCAACTAATTTTTGCTCAAATTCTTCCCCAGTACTACTCTCAGTGGTTTCCTTTGATGCAACTATCTTAGATGCCATGGTAACAATGACTACTGGAGTGATGCTCAACAACTGCTGTACCTGTGGGACATAAAGGACACTCATGACAAGCAAATGTCAATTTTAAGCAAAATAACTTACAAGGCAAGTTCAAGCAGCAAACTAAGCAATATATGGGAAGGATTGCACAATTTTTCTGATAGGGGGGGACTGGCTACCTATGGGAACTATTCATTGCGCAATCCCAACAGCTAAGGTGGAAGCCTAATGGTTGAAACTATGCAATGCATAGTTTAGCTTGGGTAGAGGCTTGGGAGACACTGTGCATTGCGTAGTCTCAATGGCCAAGCTGAAAGGCCGGCTCCTAGAAATACGCAATGCACAATTGGAGCTAGCTTGGATTGTGCACTGCGCAATTCTAGAGGCCAAGTTTGTGGCTTGAGTCACCAGATTGTGCAGTGCTAGTTGTGCAAAGTGAAATATGACCAAGGGAAACCCAAATCTACGCAAGGGAAGTGTGAAAACAAGTAGATTGGAGAGATAATGTAAAAATGAGTGAAGATCTGATTAAGTGTAGATAAATGCATGTGAATCAAGTGTAGTAATTGATTAAATGAAAGGAAAACGAAGTAAGAGAGGAGAGTCGCCAAAACGGCTACCCTTGGTGAAAAATAGGAAAACTAATGCGACACTTGGGAAAGGAAATATAAAACTTAAAACAACATTTATACACATTAAAACAAGTCAAAATCCCAGCAACCATGAAGAGAAACAAGTGAAACAACACTCACACCAGCCAAACAAGTAAAAATGACAGATAAAGCAACAAAAGAAGATTATACTGACGATCGCACCAAAGGTTCCTTGATATCCTTAGGAATGCTAGAGCTCCAAGATCGAGTGTGAAAATGATCTCTAGAAGCGTCAATTAAATAGATTTGGACAAATTAGGGTTTATGACATGCATGCTTAAAATCAAGGAAAAAGTGACACTTGGCATAAGTTTCTAAAATAGTGCAAGTGCCTCCTTCAGGACACTAAAAATAGATCCCTATTTTTTAGGGATTTTTTTTCTTCTTTTTTTTTGTTGCTTTTCGAGGAAATTTTCATGCACACTGCTGGGAAAGACTGTGAATTTCTGGGAACTGGGAAACTTTTTGGCTCACTGCATTGCGCCGTTTATGAGCTCATTGAGGTTTGCGCAATTTCTGGGCTCAGTGCTAGGCTACCTCCCATTACTGTGTAGTTTCTGAGCTCAAGACTCACTGTTAGTCAGAACTGCACAATTCCCATCATCAAGGTTGCTTGCCCTAAAGGGTTTTGTAGTTTCTAGAGAAAATTCCAAAACTACTGTGAGACCAAGTTGGGAGATCAACTTGAGACTTAGAAAAATCAAGTAAGCAAGACAACACAAGCGAAAATGAAAATATAAGTGTCAATTAAAGCATGAATACTTGGATCGATGTGAGATGAGCTACTAAGGTTAAGAAGGGAGGCTCCAAAATCGAGGCATAGGAAAAATTTTGGAGGGTGGTTATAGCCGCTACAACAATGGCGACACACTCGTAGAACTCCAACTCTCTGTATGGATCTTGTCTCATGCAAAGCGAGTCTAACTCTTCTAGAAGTATTGTTCAATTCTTTGATTATCATATCTTCTTCACTGAGCTTGAGTTAAAGATGTAGTCCCTACAATTCTCTTCGTCAGCAACACACATACCAAGCCAAGTCAAACTTGTTTTGATTGGGGATGAGGGGTATATTGATGCACACGTAGAATCAATTGCTAGAGTTTTAGTTTCATCTCTGGTGTTGCTCCACTGCTAGTAGGCCTGGACAGTACCCTGACGGAGTCACTTTAGGAACACAAGAATTGCTCCGCTGCCAACGAGCCTTGATAATACCTCGGCAAATTTACTCGCTTCACCTCTCTACACAAGAATCCTTTCTCTTCTTTCACACTTTATTTCATTTTTTTTCATTTTTATTATTTCAAATAACTGTGCATAGGTACTTATTTATTTCATGAGGTCAAAGAGGGATCCCGACTTATTGAGGTCATAAGAGGTTGTCCCTTTAGATAAGGATATTTATATATACCTCTGACATAATTGTTACGGTTTCCCCCCTCTCCTTACTGTACTTGACTTAGTTGACAAGGGTTTACCAAAAATAGAAGACTAATTAGAGTAAGCGGTACTAATTAAAAGTGAAAGCATCATGATTTCACCATGACTCTCTCCGAAAGGAATGTATTTTCCATTAGGGCATCATTGAATAGAAGAAATGAAATATTCAGATAAAGAGTGGGAATAGAAATATAACCAAGCGTTGATAGCAGTACAAGTTCCTCTTAGACTTCACCCTGCTTGTCTAAGAAGCTAGACATGGCTTCATGCAAAAACTAACCTACAATTGCAAAGAAAAACAAACAAACAAAAAGAGGCAGAGTAAAAGCTAAACAAGGTAAAGTAGATCAAATAAAAAAACAAGAAAAGCAAACAACTACTCCTACTCCTAACCTAAGCATAACATAGGCCAACTTATGTAAAGTGAGACTTCTAATGTAGCCATCGTCGCATTGGCTGGCCCATGTAGGTGAGAGCATATATGTCAAAAATGATATACAAGAAAACTAATAAATAAGAAAGATATGACAATACAAACCAGAACATTCGAAGCCTGAATGTACTCGCAGAGAAGTAAAAAAAAAGCGCATGAAAGGCACTTTACGGATGTACCATGGTGTTCAAACACATTGCGAGTCAAAGGAAAGCAGATACAAACTTTTGAATTTGAAAAATGAACAAACATGAAGAAAGAAGAAAATTCTTGTTTTGCAATAGTGCTTGCTACGTACGAATCCTCTAATGACTGAGCGATAGGATCATGTGATACAGATGGAGGATGCAAAAATTGTAAGATAGATTCATTTTCAATGTGGACAACAGAGTGATGAGGAGCCTGAAAATATTAAACATATTTTTGATCGGAAGTGTAACTGACCTCAAGGCTACGATAACCTGACATAACCATCAAGTCAGGCTGAAGTGCCTTGACAGCCTGGGGAGGTTCCAATTCATTAAAATATGGATCATCAAATACCAATGGCTTAGAAAGATCAATAGTAGAAGAATTAGAATTGTGATTAGATGAATGAACAAAAAATTAGCGACAACCACGATTAGAAAGTTTAGGATCATGAACAAAGATATCCTCATAATACAATGAATCATAAAGAGGGGATGATGGAAAACAAGAAATTTCAACCTCTATGTTTCTAGAAAGGTAAGATCAGAGATTGGAAGGATTAGGGAAAATAGATTTGTCCTCTCTGTGTTCAAATGAAAAAATGTCATTCCACATGTTCTGCGAATGATTGAAAGTAGAAACATCCGAAAGTGAGTTTTCACAAGATTGAACATAAATGATAGAATTGTGGAAAATTTCAGGATAATGCGGTAGAAGTGTGGAAAGAAGGAGGTCATCCTTCACCACAAATTCTTGTTCAGACTCCCACACATACTCATAAAAATGATATCTCAAGTTAGTTGTTCATCACCAACTCCATCAAGAACTTGATCCTCATGAATATCATAAGAGAAATTTGAAACCGGTGAACACAACACATCAAAATTTGGAGGATTAGAGGGACCAAGGGATAGAGGAAGAGGAGATAAAAATTCATCAAAACCATCAGAGTCATAGTTCAACTCTGTGCTGAAATTATGAGTAAGGGGGGTAGGAGAAGATAGTGGTAGATCAACAGGTGAATTTTCAACTTCTCCCACCTCGACTTGCAGAGCTAGAGTTGTTTCATGAGAAGGGGATTGAGGGTCACTTGGAAAAAAAACCTTACCATCTCAAATTTAAACTTTTTAACATCGTGGTATGTTGGGAGAGGTTCGAAAGATTCTAACTCGAGTGGATTTTCAGAATTGTGAACAAGATATTGAAATATTCCAGTTAAGAACTCCCCATCAACTTCATTTTCAGGAAATTCAAAGTAGTAATGAATAAAACGATCATGAAAATCCTGAACAGATTCATCTGGTGTTTTCCAAAATATTAAAATCCTCTTATTAAGGGATTTATGATCATAGAGATTGAAAGCATGACATGATTCTAAACAAAACTGTTTGAAAGAGTGTATGGAGGCTTTAGGCAATGTTTAACACCATTCCTTCACGCACCCTTCGAATGTGAAAGAAAACAACCTACATGCATTATCCTCAGACTGGATGTCATGCTTGTTTCTGAAACCAATAAAAGTAAGTGCGTTCTTGAGTAAGGTTGTTTCACTCTCGCCATTGAACTTGAAATTAGACAAGTCATTTAAAATGCTCGTCGACACTTTTAGATTTGTAGAGTTGAAAAAACATGTCGGGGTCATGATTTGGAGAGAAGTCATAAAATATGTGCAAAATTCAAAATAGACTTCAAGGGCTCAAATTTTCATCTGACCCTCCTTCTAGCACCATAAACGTTGACAGTGCTGGACATGTCAACATTTAAGGGATCTCCTTGATATGAAGTCCCAACTAGACCTCACACCATCTGGAGTAGGAGTCCCAATAGTGGGTGGTAATGTTATGCCTTGACCAAAGAAACATAGAGAGGGAAGTATGAGTACTTTGGGTGACAACAAGTGTGTGACCCTATAGAGCATCAAGTGTGATGCATGAAGGTTCCAACACATGAAAGGGAAAAGGAAGTGTGCCCCTTGGAAGCCTGTAATAGTACATAGCTTGAAAGGAACGCACGAGCAAAATGAGATCACAAGCTAAGATGCAAAATAGCCCAGAAGTTAAAGTGACGAGTTAATACAACAACACACATTCAACAAGATTCATACAAATGCAAACGAAATAGTTCATACACATAAGCGTAAGTTAAATAACATAAATTTCCAATACAACAAGAATAGTCCTACTATATTAACAACATATGCATGAAAGTGTGTTGGCTATGATTTTATCATTATAAGTGAAAGTTACATCCATACATACACCATTGATGACCACTAGCCCCAGTAATGGAAAATTACAATCAAGAACACCTACTCCTCCAAAGAAGTATACTCGCTCTGTGATATGGAGAAGCCAATGCTCTTCACAATACTCCCAAGATTTTTCTAAGCATAAGCCTAGCCAAAATCTTGGCTCCCAAAAGCCCTGTTACATGAGTCATGAGGTTCTATTTATAACAAGAAGGGGTGACTGTTCAACTCCCCTTTGTGACCTTTGGATTACCCTCACGACTCTTCAACTTGTTTACAAAATGACACATTACATTACAAGATGACTTTTCATATTCCAATATTGACAATTGGAATTTCACTTACAACATAATTACAAATAATATTGCATTTTACACTTGTACCCATAAAGACATAATAGGGTAGAGACAACTTGACATCCTAACAAGACACAACACTATGATGCTGGAGTTTGGGATAAGTCTAATTCAATAGCCTCCACTTGCTGCTTCTTGGTCACGTATTAGTGCCGAACTTGGTACTATGCGATGGTGTCCCCAAACTGCTCAACGATGTCTTGTTGGAAGCGGACACTAGCCTCCATGGCATTCAGGTACACTGTCTTGGAACCTATCTCCAACTCGTTTTGAAGCATGAGCAACATTTTTTTGACTTTGATAGGACCACCAATGAACTTCTGCATGTTGTGTGCTTTCATCTCCAAGTCTTCCTTGGTGGCATCCTATCTTATCTGTTCCAAGTACTCTTTGACCTCTTGACTGACTTGGTTCTTGGGTTTAGCTTTGGTGAGGGAATAGATTGATGAGATATGGTGTGTTCTCACCAAGAAATCCAAACTACTGTACAACCACACATATGAGGCCTGTATGCTACCAATGAATGAGGTGGGTTGCTTATTGTTCTGAATCAATATTTTACCTTCACTTTCTCCAGCTCTGGATGTGGCTTCATTTTCTTCACTAAGTCAAGCGGGCCCCTTTTGAATTGCATTGTCCATTCTTACACATAGGTGATGATATCTTGTATGTTTTTGAGAGTTTGGACAATCTCTTTGCAATGCTGTTGTAAGCCATGCAAACAAACAACTACTTTATGTACAGTGACAAACCCGTCATAGAGCTTTCACATGGTTTCTCCAAGTGTAGATACTTAAGCAAGTATCGCTTCTCTCATCTCCCTTAGTGCAGAAATTGCATTATGAACTACTGCTTGGAGTTGTTCTACCTCTTGCCTAGAGACCTGCAAATTCTATGCCAGTTTCTCATTCTCGACCATCAAATATTGAACATTTGATATTGATGCTCCTACATAGACCAAGCTGGCTTCGACAATGGCATTTGGATGCTTCCTGGTGTTTGACACTATCACCCTTTCTTTAATGAATGTAGGTGATGTGTGACCATCTAAAAAGTGATTTCTCTGTGCTTGTACAATCCTCTTTTGGAACTCATCAAACGATAGATTGTACACATCCATGACTAGATCATCACCAAGGAGAAAAACATCTCCTTTCTCGCTTGAGGTTAGCTCTGCTGCTAGAGGTGGTGGAGACTGAGGGATGACCTGTGGTGCTCTTGGCATCAGGCCAACATATTCATGTTGCAGCTCCTATTCCAACTCCATGTCTACCATTTCGATTAGTTTCTCAATCTGTTGAGCAAGCTCCTGATATTGCATCTGTTCACCTTCCTCCTTGGCTGCTGGTTATTCTCGTTCTTTCTCTTCAACCTGTATCGACATTGTTTCCTCTATCATTACACCTTGCATTTGTTCTTATTCTTGGTTCTACTTCTCTTCTCATTATCTCCTCCTCAACTCCTATTCTCCCTTTAATTTCTTCTTTGTCTCCTGTAGCTTTAGTTCTTCTTCCTGCAACGTCTACTTTTCTCTCTTCCTCCACTCTCCTCTCTCCATCCTTTGTTTCCTCTTTTCTTCTGCTGTCAAAGATGCTTTCATGAGAAAAGGATCCACTTCCATCTTGCAGCTTTGTTCTCCTTTTGGAATGTCAACAATCTTCCTCTTTCCCTTGTCCTGCATAGGATTGCTTCCTTCTGCTACTATTGCTTCTGGATCTGTTGTTATCTATGGAGCAGCTTGTGAAGTCCTTGCTAAAATGATTGGCTCATTAAGTCTGGAGGCATTGTAACAGTACCTCCAAGGATCCTCCTATGGCCAATGAAATGCCCCACTGATCCATGAAAAGTATACTCTCGTATAGTGGTCCTTACAAATACCATGGGGATCATACAAATTAAAGTCCTTAGTGTTGAAATCAAATCTCATTATCTCCTCATCCTCGACATTTGTGACTTTCAAGCTCTTTATCTCATATAATCCGATCTGCAAAGGAAGACTGAGCCATGGTGCTTTCTTCTTCCTGCGAAGTGCTACTGACAACCTTATAGCAAGATGGTATGATACTTCTTGCATGATCTATTTGTTAGTGTCATACTTTGGTGAGACATGCGGAGGGTTCGCTTCACCAAACAGTCTAATGAAGGTGCCACCTAGTGAGGTGTACCAATCTACAATGTCTACTACTGCCTCCATTGCTTCTCATGACATGTAAGGTGGATCTTATTCAAAGATAAGCTTGTATAATGGGATGATAAAGTGGTCAGTTAGCAATTCCATTACTCCTCGATAAATGCAATCTGAAAGGAAATTGCAATAGATGTTCACGATGGTCTCTCATGGTGTCCATGTCTAGTTCATGCCAGGGAACTGCTGCTGCACATAGATTGCATCTAGTAAGTATGCAAACATCTAAAACCTTGCTCTCTCACCCTTGGGCAGATTCTGAGCCTGTGCTACATGGGCCTTCCATTAGTGAGTCAACAGATCCGACTAGTTGAACGACATCCCATTGTTCACCAACTGGTCCAATAAGACTTCCCACCCTTCAGGAAAGGTTTCAGATCTCTCTTGACTGTAGATTCTGGAAGCAAATATAATCAAGAGATGGTTAGCCTTCCTGAGGGAATTTTTCTTGTACACATGGGTGGGTGTCTGTCGAAACTTCGATGGCTCTTTCACCCAGTGTTTGAAAATGTCTCTTGTGTTCACATAGCTATGGGTGGAATAGAAGAGTGAGCCCATGCACTTTACTGGCTCAGGATATTGATACATCTATTGAAAATATTCTGCTCCGAAGGTCACAAGCTTATGACTGCTGGCACTACTCAATTTCATATTCTTCTCATCCATGTGTGAGACAATCTAGCTGATGATGTCCACACATGGTAAGGTGGGATACTACATGAAAACTTGTATAACCATGACTACCGGATGCTGAGATAAACCTGCTGGTCCTTTAAGTCTGCTTCAAAGTCCTTTGCAAAAGTGTCTTTAATCTGTTGCCATGTCAGTGATGATCCCTTCTCTATAAATAACTGAGTATCTGCATACACTCGAAAATCAATTGATGTTTGCTCAGTGGTTTCCTTTGATGTAGTTATCTTAGATGCCACGGTAACAATGACTGCTGGAGAAATTCTTAACAATTGTTGTATCTTTGGGACAGAAAGGACGCTCATGGAAAGAAAATGTCAGTTTTAATCAAACTAACTTACAAGGAAAGTTCAGGTAGCAAATTGGGCACTAGATGGGAAGGATTGCACAATTTTTCTGACAGGTGGGGATTGACTTCCTGTGGGAACTGCACACTGTGCAACCCAACGACCAAGGTGGAAGCCTGATGGTTGAAACTGCGTAATGCACAGTTCAGCCTGGGTGGAGGCCTGGGAGAGACTGCACATTACGTAGTCTCAGTGGCCAAGTTGAAAGGATGGCTCTTGGAACTACGCAGTGCACAATTGGAGCTAGCTTAGGCTACGCACTTCCAGAGGCCAAGCTTGTGGCTTGATCCTCTAGATTGCACAATGCTAGCAGTGAAAAGTGAAATTTGGCCAAGGGAAACCCAGATTTTCCCAAGGGACATGTGAAAACAAAAAGATATGAGAGATAGTGTGAAAATGAGGGTAGACCTAACTAAGTATAGATAAATGCATGTGAATCAGGTGCAACAATTGATCAAATGGAAGGAAAACAAAGTAAGAGAGGAGAGTTGCCACAACGATGACCATTGGTGAAAAATAGGAAAAATAATGTGACACTTGGGAAAGGCAATCTAAAACTTAAAAAAACACTTCTACAAGTTAAAACAACTCAAAATTCTAGCAACCATGAAGAGAAACAAGTGAAACAACACAAAAATAGGCCAAACAACAAAAAGCGATAGAAAAAGTGGCAAAGACGACAAAAGCAAAACTCACAAGGAAAAGCGTTGACGATTGCACCAAAGGTTCCTTAATCTCCTCGAGAATGCTAGAGCTCCAAGATTGAGTGTGAAAATGAGCTAGAAGCGTCGATTAAATATATTTGGACAAATTAGGGTTTATGATGCACATGTCTAAAATCAAGGAAAAAGCGACACTTAGCGGAAGTTTATAAAATGGTGCAAGTGCCTCCTTCAGGATACTAAAAATATATCCCTATTTTTTAGGGATGTTTTTTGTTTTTTTTTGTTGCTTTTTCCCGGCAACTTTCCATGCACATCGCTGGGAAAGACTATGTAGTTCTGGGAACTGGGTAGCTTTTTGGCTCAGTGCACTGCACAGTTTCTGAGCTTAGTGAGGTTTCCACAATTTTTGGGTTCAACGTTGGGTTGCTTCCCATGAATGCACAATTTTTGAGGTCAAGGCTCACTAGTAGTCAGGACTACACAATCCCCATCATCAAGGTTGCTTGCCCTCAAGGATTGTGCAGTTTCTGGAGGTAATCCTAGAACTGCTGTGAGACCAAGTTGGGAGATCCAATTGTGACTTAGAAAAATCAACTAAGTAAGCAAACACAAGCAAAAATGAAAATATAATTCTCAATCGAAGCATGAATACCTGGATCAGTCCGAGATAATTAACTGAGGTTAAGAAGGGAGGCTCCAAAATCAAGGCATAGGAAAAATTTTGGAGGGTGGTTGTAGCTGCTACAACAAGTTGGCAAGGTATTCCCATGAATATACATATATCACTATGTCATCTAGAATTTAATTTGGTTTAATTGTTGACCTATTATCCAATTGAAGCACAATGGAGGTTTTTTTTTTTTTATGCTATAAAGCTTGAAGGCCTCACAATTTATTGTTTCATAACAATAATGGTAGCACTAAAGTCAATTGACATGTTTGGAATAAGAATATTATTGGTTTGCACATTAACAAGTGGGCTATATTATCAAAATATTTTGCTGCAAGAAGTCCCCCCATCATAGTATTGGTTGTTTTTACATAACATGGACTATTTAGGGATATTTTGGATGAACCTCGTCAAACAAATTTCCCTCACTTATTTTGAGTAAATTTGTACATCTTTAATAACTTGAAAAAGTAGAATCTTGACACACATTATTGGGTTCGCACAAGAAATCAAATTGTAGTTGGGTTATAGGATTTTCTTGATTTAGTCTTTCAAGGTAAGGTGGTTCTTGAAGTTCAAGGCTTACATGCTTAGTTCCTAAACGTTCAAAAGACAAATTGTTCTCAAGTTCTCCATTTTGAGCTCTCCATTGAGATCTTTAATATGCACTAGAGGATGCTCTTTAGTTAGTGTTTTCCTAGATCTAAGGTGGATGTCCTGTTAGTCCAAGGAATATATAGAGTAAGCCTAGTAGGTTGCAATCCCAACAATTTTTTTGGTTGAGCCAACCTACCATTATTGATATTAGCTATGAGTTGTGAAAGTAATTGCGGTCATGGAGGGGTGGATGTGGATGATTTCATTTGATGAGAAGGAAGGAGTTTCATAGGTGGTTTTATAGGAGCTTGTTGAGGGCCTTCATACATAGGATTTCTCCATGCTTAACACCAAAGCCACCAAGGGGGAGGAGGACAAGCCATCCATGGTTGAGAAGGTAAGCACAACTGTTGAGAGGAATATTACATGGAAGGGTTAGGATAATGATAATTAAACTTTGAGATGGGTCTTGGATATATAAATTTAGTGGCCATGGTCATTTTTATGCAACAAATCAAATTTGTTCCAGACCTTCCACTTCTTTATAGATCAATTTCAGTCCCAATGGAGATGGAAAACTAATTGTAGGATGCTCATCACTACATATGGTACGAATTTTGATATGATCCAATGGGCATTCCTTCATTAGATTCACTCTTCTCCATTTTGGGAAGAATATTTCTAATGGTAGTTATGCTTCCTCCTCCTCCTTTTCCTACAAGGTATATAGCTAGGAGCTCAATGTGCTTAATATATCAATTTTTTTATTTCTCCAACATGTTTCCAATTTACACTCTAGTGACTCCTCCACTAGCAGTCTTATCAATCCTGGCCAACATATATAATCATAGCTTCTACAAGGCACATTGAACTCTAAGAGAAAAGTGTTTAGGTTTTCTTTTGAGAGACCATGAAAATTTGGCAAGGATGAATGTGGAATGTTATTCACCTTGATCTATTCCTTTGATTATCTGATGGGAAATCCAATGGAAGAGGACTACTCCTCCTTAACTTCATGGGCCATTTCTTCTAAAGTCCTCTCTTCCTCTTCCAAGGTTTGTTTGGGAGTTTCGGGAAAACTAACTCCGCATCGAATTGTTTGTTAGGAAAATATTATGGGAATGGATCTTCTATAAGGGTAGAAGATGAAGGTTGCATGAATTTAGATTCTCAAAGGATTCCCATTTCTGATTAGTGAGTGAACTTTCTATGGGAGTCAAATAATGTGGTTGGTTTTTCCCATTTTTGCTATGACCTGCACCTTTTGTTTGAGGGAGATTTTTGATAAGTCAACTAAATTGATCTCTACTCCTAGGCATATAATACTACATTCTATCAAAAACAAATTACTGAAAAATAAAACTTGGATTATTAGTGAATCAAACTCATCCTGAGAGAAATAAATCTATAAAGCAACTAGATAATAGAAAATAAAGTCACACAATAACTAAATAAATCAAGCAACATAACAAATAATGTACTGCTAACAATTCCCTAACAATGACACCAAAAATAACAATCGTTTCAACTACCTTTCTAATTTCTTATCGATACAAGAAAAAAACTATTCATTTAATTTTCAAACTAGGGTTTGTAGGGGAGCTTAGAGTTTGTGAATTGTCGTGCACTGTATATGCTAGTACATTTATGTATGTGTATGAAGTTGTAGTAACTAAATAATTTTCATAGTACAAGATATACAAATTCTTTTACAAGTTAGGATCTAATCTAAATCACACCACACTTACATGAATTTAAAGGAACATTTTGTAATCTATGTTGTAGGAAAGTATGTTTCTCTTGCAGGAAAGTAAATCAAACCAACATTTAAAGGTAACTTGCTCAAGTATTAACATGATTTTGGTGGCTATAAATTAATATGCAATTGCATGTGAAATGAAATTCATTGAATTACAAACCATTAATTCAAAATTTCTTGTAAAGAAATGCAATCATAAAATAAATTCTTGACAAAATAACCAATCCAAACTATTCAGGAAAACATAGTTGTTATAATTATTGAAATAGAATGATTTAATGCTACAACAAAGTCACAACAACATGAGTTGCAACAATAACCCTAGCTTGAGAAATGTTGTAAAACCTCTGTGAAATCAATTAGTAAGTAAATTAAGATAACATTAACACTTGGGTTGCAACAATAAACCTAAAATTCAGAGTTGTAGTAATGTAATTTATCATAGTTACAAAAATTATTAATTTGGAGTTGCAACAATATAAAAAATAGAGTAAATTTAGAAATAGATAGGAATAGAGATTACAACTATATCTACACTATGGATATAAATAGTACTTTACTGAGGGGGGCCTACCTCCTCATAAAAGGCACTAGTTAGAAAAATAATAGAGTGTGAATGCTCAATGAACCATTACTCATACTGGAGTATAGAATAAATTAAATTTCAACGATATGAAAGTATTGTAACTTTTTATTTCCTCCTCTGTTATTGTTGTTACAAGTTAACTAGCTCAAGGAGAGGAGGGTTTTTATACAAAGTGTTTTCTATCTAAACAAATCAAATAGGTGGATCGAAAGCCATGAGAATCACATTGTTCATCTTGTTACAATTATTTCTTCATAAAATGACGGGAAACATGCATCAACTGACTCGAATCAACTATGTGGCAGGTCATGGTTGAGTCATATTATTTTTTTTTTTATCTTCAATTTTCTCTTATCATTTTTGATCCAGATATTTTACTTCAAGGATGCATAAAAAAATACATTTAAAAGAGCATGTAACCAAGTAACATAAACACATGAAAGAAGAGGAAATCAAAAGAAACCATGAGATCAAAGTCACACAACAATTTTATGATGGACTTTACCCAATGCGAGCTATGTCACCCGACCTTGCTCAATGTGGGGAGGCCTCCTTCATTAAATGGTAGCAAAAATAAATTACAATAAATTACATAAATGACTGTTATACCTCCATTTTCCGAAATGGCATGAAAATTCAATGCTCAATTGCAGAAACGGGCATCACTGTTGAATTCGTGGTGCGAAATCGTGTCAAATGACTATAAATTTGACCCTGTTCTAAGTAGGTGACTTCTGGAGCTTTGAGGAATCTTTTAGATTCCTTCAAGATTCCCTGGAATAAAATTCTCCCAAGATTCCTAGGAATATTTCTCGAAAACCATGTTAGACTGGGTGCAGTTCCATCTTGGGGTGTTGTTCCTCCACCTAGAATTGGCACTCTCGATTCTTCCTCAGCCTCCACCTCCTCTATTGGGTGTATTGTGAAGGTTTATGTAGTGTTGGGTGGCAGAGCCTCCAACATATGGCCTAATTCTTTGTTGGTTGGTGACATGCATATTAAGTTGTTTGTGGTTGGGAGGTCCCAGGTTCCAAATTGCGGAACCCCCGTTTTGGGTATCACTGTTGGTGCATTTGGTATCACTGTTGGCATGTTTGTATCAACGTTGATGCGTTTGTATCACCTTTTTGGTAACAGGGCTGCTCGTTTGGCGGGCTGCTACAAATCCCGCCAGATTCACATTACACCATGTGGCCGTTGCATATTGGTCGGACAGGGTCCGGGTCACTCGTGGCCCCAAACTGTTGGGTTTTTGTTATATATATATATATAATGTGCTGGATGGGTGGCAGGGTTGGTGGCCCGCCACCTATTTTACATACATACATACATACATACATACATACATACATACATACATACATACATACATACATACATACATACATACATACATACATACATACATACATACATACATACATACATACATACATACATACATACATACATACATATATATATTATATATATATATAATATATATATATATATTATATATATATATAATGAATTAGTTTAAAAAACTCATTGGTCAAATTTGGGGTCATTGGTCAAATTAAAGAGGCGATAAATTTTCCTATTTCGATGGCTGGAATCCGTGCATAGAGAAATGCCAAATTGTTGCCTCGTTAGTGACTATCACTGGGGTTGGCATAACCAAAACTTTGATTGGCCATAACTTTCACATATGAATTTAGATTGAGGTGCCATTCGCATCATTGGAAATACTGAAACAAGATATTTGATATGACCTTGGTTCTGCTTCAATTCAATGACTTCGATTTTTGATCTTTTCCAAAGCCACTTTTGAATTCTGAGCATTTTTGGAGCCACCTGGATCATTCCTCCCCACTATTGAGCTTTTGGGTCGCCAAAAGATTTATCAGTCAATTGGAAAAATGAGGGAATTGGTCCCTCATTTTATCCTTTTCAATCTAATAGGCCTTACTTGGATGCATTCCCTTGAAACCAATATGAAGGTATTCACATCTCTCCATCGTGAAGTCCTAGTTATCCTGTGAAGAATGATATCCTTAGGTAGCTTGTCCAATTATTCAGGTGCAAATTTGTCCATTGTAGGAACCGGTCCATCCTCTTCGATATCCATGATCAAAGATGCTCATCAAGCTTCAAGTTTTCAACCACTGAGTACATCTGCATGTATGTTGGCAAATTGAGACGAAAAGCATTGCCTCCAATCTTCTCTAATATGGTGAATGGGCCATATCGGATTGGTCTCAACTTCTTTCCTTCCCACTTTATCCTGTCTTTGCTGATGTGGAGCCACACCCTGTCGGAATTGGTGATCAAATCGATGCTTGTCATGTCGAGACTTGTATCGAGCTTCACTTTTCTCCAACTACTCCTGCACTGCCTACTGAATCATCTGAATTCACTGAATGAACTTCCGTGCTTTGTTCTTGTCATCTTTCCCACTGGAATCTTCATCTCTCCAAAAGACCGTGTCTAAGGGATCCTTTGGAAAATATCTAAAGCATGTCACAAATGGTGAAATTTGAGTGGATGAATGCACTGCCTGGTTGTATGCATTTTCTACATAGGGAAGTTTCTCGTTCCACAAATTGGGATGCTTGCCACAATAGCCCCAAAGTAAATGTATCATTGTGTGTTTGAAAACCTCTATTTGTCTATCAGCCTGTGGATGAAATGTCATTCTCCTCTTCATCTTGGTGCCTATCATTCTCCACAAAATCATCCAAAACTCTCCAAGGAAGCAAGGCTCTCGATCAAACATAATGGATGTGGGCAACCCAAAGTGGACCCATACAAATTGTAAGAAGAGATAAGAAGTCTACTTTGCAGTGACCTATTTTGTACAAGGCATTAAGACATACATTTTTCTAAATCTATCCACAACGACATACAAATAGTCATGACATCTCCTAGACAAAGGAAAACCACCAACAAAATCCATGGATACACTTTCTCATGGATGAATCAGAACAGGAAGTGGTGTGTCGAGCCCCGATTTTATATTAGTGGGATTGCTAATTGAACACAACACACACCCCTTTACATATTGAGTCACAATATTTTTCATTTGAGGCCAATAACAAAACCTCTGCAAATGACACAAAGTTTTCCCTACACCAAAATAACATGACAAAAGAGAGGTATGTGCCTCTCTGATTACATGTATTATCTCATTGGTAGGGATACAAAGTTTGCCAAGGTAGCACAATAATTTTCCCTGCAAATGGTAATTATTCACCTTTGAACCATGAGTTAGCTTTGCATAAATATCCTTAAAATCCTCATCATCAACATATTGTTCAACATAACTTTCAAAAGATAAAGAAGAATTTTGCAAAAATATAGATGCAGAAATGGGAGGACGAGAAAGCATATAGTCCACTTTGTTGTTGGGGCCCTTCTTGTATTTTATTAGCAAGTGAACATGCTGGAGGAATCCCATCCATTTGAAATGACGTGCTTGTTGAAGCTTGGTTTACGACTAGAGGTACTACAAGGGCTCGTGACTATGTGAATGATGGTATCCTTGCCAATCAAATAGTGCTTCCATTTCTTCATGCTTTGAACCAAGGAACACAAGTCCTTGTCATATGCGGGATAGTTCACAACAACTTGGGAGAATGTCTTCGAATGGTAACATACAAGTTTACTCTGCTGCATTAACACTGCTCCCATGGCATACCCACTGACATTTGTTTCACTCTCAAAAGGCTATTGGAGGTCAGGTAAGGCCAAAATTGGTGCAGTACTGATATTCTCTTTCAGTGTATCAAAGGCTTTCTGTTGCTTTCCTCCCCACTAAAAGGTTTGATTCGCACTTGTAAATGCATGCAAGGGGGATGCAATGACAGAGAAGTTGGCAATGAACATTCTCTAGTATTGTACTACACCCAAAAAGCTATGAACCTATGTAACATTGGTGGGTTTAGGCCACTTTACAATCACAACAATTTTAGAAGGATCTATTTTTAATTGTCCACCTCCAACAATGTGACCCAAGTAAACCACAAAGGTCTTACCAAATTCACACTTAGACATTTTGAAATACAATTTTTCTTTTTGAAAAACATCAAGCACCTTTTTAACATGACTCATATGATCTTCCCATGTCCTCCTAAAAACAAGAATGTCAACAAGATACACAAGTACAAAATCATCAAGAAAAGGTCTGAAAATATCATTCATCACCCTCATGAATGTGGCTAGAGCATTTCATAGTCCGAATGGCATCACCAACCATTCAAACACCCCATGTTTTGTCTTGAATGCAGTCTTCTACACATCCTGTTCTGCAATCCTAACCTGATGATAGCCACTGTGCAAGTCCAATTTTGTGAAATAGATAACATTTTTTGTTAGGTCCCTATACTACTAGTGTAACCACTTATTGTTATTAGTACAACCCCCTTATTATATTGTTGTGCCCATATAGTCCCCATATTGTTATTATTATGCCCCATAGAAGCCCACTATTGTTATTGTTGTGCCCTTACATTATTATTGTTATGTCAGATCTGATTACGTTATCATCCCTTAGACTCCTATAGATAGAAAGGAGGTCTTGTCATTTGTATCATCCAAGAATTGTTCATTTGTATAATGTAAAGGAGGTTTCCCCCTCTAAGAGGCTGATTTCTAAGGCGTTGATCTATCTTTTCTATCTTTTGTGAGTTGGTTTCATAACATTTGGTATTAGAGCTTTGGATTCTAGCGTTGTGCTGCTCCAAAAAGGTTATCGTGGAAGTTTCGATATAGCTTTTTTTATAAGAAGTTTCAGAAGCTAAAAACAAAACACATTTGAGCTGAAATCGTTCTAAACCTCGGGTCCACATTTCAGATATGGCATTGCTATATTTTCAGAGATATGATCTGAGGAAGTTAGGGTTTTTGCAAGCTCCATAATTCCATCTCAAACAGGTCATCGTGGAATTTTCACTATAATTTGTTTTCTACGAAGGTTCAGACTATGAAATTAAAACCCATTTGAGCTGAAATTGTGGTGAAGCTTGGGTCCTATTGATGCCTCTAAAATCATTGCACCAACATTGGGGATAACCACCCGGTCCGACCCTTAATGCAGTTCCTTTTTCGTTTGGGATGGTGGCTTCGACTGGATAATATGGGACCAGTTTCCCAATAAATTATGTTTTGATGAATGGGTGTTTAATATATATATGACAAGATGATAGATGATTTGAGTTGTAAACTTATGAAAATGTACAAATAGATCTATATATATATATATATATATATATATATATATATATATATATATATATATATATATATATATATATATAATATATATATATATATATATATATATATAAAACGGGGTAATTCAATATCAAATGTGATTTATAATGATTTCTGGTAATCAAATGCTAATAAAGATCAATCACTTGACTACAGAAAGTTAAGCATGAATGATGATCACAAAGTGATATAAAACATATCGCATATCATAATAACATCAATTGTCAACATATGTGTTTAAGAATATCAATTCCAACTTACTCAAAAGTGATATAATGTAGAATTGTATGAACTTTCACATATAACAACAATATCGAATCAAAAGACTGTTTATTTGCATAACATGAAACAAAAAGACATTGATAAAAGTACCATATGTATTTGAATCCTCTTACGAAAATAGCAGTCTGGTTTGCTCTTCTTATTTCTGAAAACTTCAAAAAGATACAGAAATGCAAGTCCTCTTGAAATCCCCCTTATAACAAGTTTGAACCTTGACCCTCGTCTTCTACAAAAATAAATTCAAAAGTGCAGAAATGCTATCTTCTTAAATCTAATTTAATACAATTTCAGGACTTGGCAACGTGAAACTTTAATGCTCAATGAATAGATTGCGCAGATTTCCAAAGCTCTTATTAGAATGTGTGCCATGAACTTTTCGGTTTTGCGATGAGCGATTTCAATATATTATTTTAATATGTAAAAAACGACCGCACATCGCAAGTCCGAAGTTATAGGTGTCATGTTCCAAGAGTATTTTGAATTTCCGCGATTGCGATAAGTAATGACCTGGCATACAGAGTTGAGTAATTTCTCATTTAATTCGCCCAAATGGTGTTTTCCCTTTATTATTATTAAACCACTTTATTATATTTTCTCATTGCATCACGCATCCCTGAGGTAAGTATTACTTGTTTCCTCTAGGTTTACGATATGCGATCGATGTATATCACATCGCAAGTTTTCGGGGCTAGCTTATTTTGGTTATTGGCGATATGTGAAATGCGAGAATCAAATCGCATCACAAAGCTTCAACAAAACGTTAAACCTATCATTTGGAATCGACGATATGCGAAATGCGAGAATCATATCGCATTGCAAAGTTTCAAAGGAACGTTAAACCTATCATGTGGAATCTGCGATAGGCGATATGCATGTGCTTTATCGCATCACATGTTTGTCAATGGTTTGCTTAAGAAGCTCTATGATTGAGACTTTCGCATCGCAACATGATTATTTGGATTAAATGTCCCTTAACCTTAAGCGATTGCGATTTGCAATGTGTGTTGTTTTTAGAGGGTTTATTGAAGCACTTTTATTTAAAAAGAAAGAAACAAAGAAATTTATTTCTATGTAAAGGTTTTATTGCTTTTTTACAAACCAAAGGGACCCTATTTCCTATTTAGCATCTTAGAATAATATTAAGAAAAATTTGAAATGGGGGGGGGGGGTTTGTTAGATAGCACAACAATTGGCGATTCACTGAAAGAACCAGTTATCTCTGAATAAAAAGATGAAATTTCTAACACTTTCTCAAGTACAACCAATTGAGGAAAAGGAAACTATTTTGAAATTTGTTAGATAAACAAAATTACTCTAAATAAGAAAAATTGATCAATTTTGCAATTTCTTTTACGAACCCTTATTATAAATGAAAAAATTTATGGTTTCTTCAAGCCTTGATTGGTTGTTAAAGATAAAGTAGGAGGCTCCTCCAACTTAGCTTTTGAATTTACTCTTTTTTCATAGGTAGTGCCACTGCTGCCAGCAAATGTTTATAGTCTCGACAGGGTTACCTTTTAACCATCAATTATTCATTATCCCATCCATCTAAGAGTATAATCTCTTAAAGATAAATTTAGAAAGATATATCTATATATATTTTCATTTTTTTTGGATAAAAGCCATTGCCCTGGTTTGGGAGCCAGAAGATGAAAATGCCATTCACTGGTTGTAATTGAACTGAACAAGCTGGCTCGTAATGAGACCCCTTGTGTTATGATTATAAACCATTACCCTGTTTTGGTATGCATTATTCGTAATGTCAGTTTAATTAGTTCCCTATTATCATGGTAAGCAGGCTCATAATGAGACCTCTTATCTTTTAAATCAGATATATTTTAGAATTACACTCTAAAAAATCATAAACCTAGTGGATGGGGAGAATCTTTGACTCCTTAAGAGTTATTGGATGACAATTGTAGAGATGTAGATGCTTAGTTGTAGAAAGTCTTTGCTTAAAAAAAAAATAACCTCTTTCAACTAATAAAACTTAAAATGATTCACTATGTTTTCCTAGTTTGAAAGATTTCACAATTTCAAAGATCATCTCAGAGTTTTATGATGTTTATCTAATTTCCCAAAACTGTAATCATTTCCTTGAAAGTTTCTACTTTCCAATAGCGGATATTCACAATATGTTTTCATAGAGATTTCAATAGTAGAAAGCCAATGGTATACTATTTACAACATTATTTATGAAATAAATCAAAATTTGCATAAAAAGAATATGTACAGATAAGCAAGGGTTACCTCCTTAGGGAAATAATTTCTTTAAGATAAGCCCATTCACAGGAAGAGAATCTCTCTTTCCTGTTAAGTCTTGCAGTAAAAATGTTGATGAGCCTATCTTTTCGAAAATCTGAAATGGTCCAAGCCACATCTTTTGAAATTTGGTATGCTTATCTTTGTCTTCATGTGCTTTGTCCCATTTCAAAAAGAGATCACCAATCTGTAATGTTTTTGAGCTAGCTGAACTTGCATCAAAAGAGGATTTAATGACTTGCTGATGTTTAGCATGAGTAATCTTGTCTCTTTTCTTTCCTCATCTAATTTAGGAATTTGATCAAACCTTAATTAAATAGAGGAAGAAGGAGTTTCTTCAATGAATTGTACTAGGGCTAGTGATGGGAGGGCTAGATTTGGTGGAATACCAACTTCTTTCCCATACACTAAGTTAAAAGGAGAAGTACCTATTGAGGCCTTCTGAGTTATACGATCTGCCCATAGTGTGAATATTAAAGATTTATGCCAATTCGTTTGGCTTTGATCAACAGTTCTTTTAATAATCCTTATGAGATTTTTTTTAGTTGACTCTGCTAAGCCATTTCCTTGGGCATAGTAATTTGCAGAGTATTTTAACTTAAATCCTCTCTTAAGAGAAAATTTGACTATACTATTTCCAGAAAAATAAGATGCATTGTTAAAGATAAGCGCATTAGGTAAACCAAAGTTAGTGATGATGAAATGATCAATAAATTCAATAATCGCATCAGAATTTGCTACCTTTAGAGTAATTGCTTCTACCCACTTAGTGAAGTAGTTCGTGGCTGTAAGGATGTATCTATGCTACTTGGAAGAATGAGGAACAATATCTCCTATAATATCAAGCCCCCACTGCTCAAATGGTTTCTCAATGTTAACTGGTTGTAAAGGAAAGGCTGGTTTTCTTTGTCTCCCATTAGCCGTTTGGCATATCTTATATTTCCTCACATAGTCATGGGTATCTTTGAACAAAGTTGGCCAATAATACCTAGCATGCAGTATTTTGTGTGCTGTAGTGTCTCCTCCAAAGTGTCCACCAGCTAGGTCATCATGGAGTTCCTGTAAAACTGTTTGCGCTTCAGATTTTTCAAGGCATATTAATAAAATAGAATAATAGTTTATCCTAAATAACACATTATCAATGATTTCATAGTGTTTGACATTTAACCTTAGGGCATGTTTGTTTTTGTAGCTGAATTCAGGGGGGCATATCCATTCTTCAAGTAAAAAATCAGATCAACATATTGAGATTCAGAATCAATCATACTTATCTCATTTACTTGTGCAACACTACTCGAATCTTCATGATCTAGTATATTGGAAGCCCCTGCTAGAAACCTGCAAAAACCTTGTCCTCTAACAATTTTTGCTGGTTTAATATCAATATCATATTCTTGTAAAGTTGTTACCCAGTTAGCTGTTTTCTCTCCTACTTCTTTTTGAATTAGCAATTGCATCACTGCAGAGAATGGGGCTATTACTTTTACATGTGTTTTCAGGAGGAAAGGTCTAAAATGTTTGACAGACTTAAATACAGTGAAGGCTTGTTTTTCGACTTCTGAATAGTTAAGCTCAGCACCCTGCAAATTGGAACTAAAGAAAGATATGGGTGCTTCCACCTGCTGATCATTGATTTGTGTTAAAACAACAACATAGGATGATTGAGTGGCCAAAGTATACAAAATAAAATGACTAGAAAAATTCGGAGTATTCAATGCAGGAGCATTAATGATTGCTCGTTTGATTGAGTCAAAAGCTTCTTTTTCGTTATGTCCCCATTTGAAAACTGAATTTTTCTTAATCATGGATTGCAAGGGTAGAACAATATGAGAAAAATCAGGAACGAATCTTTTTACAAAATTTATCTGTCCCAAGAATGATTGCATAGATTTCTTATTATGTGGCAAAGGGATATCAGAAATATCCTTTATCCTATCAGGTTCAATGTATATGCCATTTTTGGATATAATAAACCCTAAGAGTTTACCTTCATTAAGAGCAAAGAATGATTTTTTAGGATTTAGGGAGATTCCATACTTTTTTCAATGTGCAAAGATTTGCTTTAAATCATGCAAATGGTTGCTCTTTTTCTTAGAATAGACAGTTATGTCATCCAAGTAAACAACAACCATTTTATTGATCAAACCTTTGAAAGCTATGTCCATGGCTCATTGGAAAGTAGCTCCAACGTTTATCAAACAAAAGGAATTTTCTGATAAGCATATGTTCCCCATTTGGTTCTGAATGTAGTCTTTAATCTATCATCTGGATGTACTAGGATCTGATTATATCCTGAAAAACCATCAAGAAAAGACATTAATTCTGAGCCAACTACTGATTGAAGTATCTGCTCCATTGTTGGTAATGGGAAATTATCTTTTTGACATGCTTTGTTGAGGTTTCTAAAATCTATGCAAATCCTAATATCGCCATCCCTTTTCCTGACAGGTACCAAATTTGAGACCCATTTCGAATGTCTAACATGGAAAATTATTTTGGCTTTAAGGAGTTTATTCAACTCTGCTTTGATTTGACTCTCAATATTAGGGTGAATTTTCCTTAATTTCTCTTGTACAGGTTTCTCATCAAAAATCATTGGAATTGTATGTTGAATAATAGAGGTATCATAAGTCTTCATATCCTCATAATTCCAAGCAACAACATTTTTTATATTTTTTCAATAATTGGATGAAAGTAAATCTTTCATCAGTTGAAAGTCCAAGTCTTAGATTGACATTTTGTGGTTTGGTATTTGTACCAAGATTTACTAATTCAAACCTTAAAGTTGAACTTTGAAGCTTTTCATTAGTGACCTTTTTGAATCTATCCTTAATATCATAAAGATTTTCCAGTTTAACCATAGATTTAGGAATAGGATTTTCATTGAGTTTCTGCTTTAATTGAAGATCATGATCACTTTCATTGATGATTTGGTCATCATAAGATCCTTCAGATGTCAAGAAATTTAAGATATCTTTATCATGATTGAACACACGGCAATTGGTGAAATTATCTGGGATAGATGGTCTAAAAATTAACTCAATAGAAAATCTATCTGGACTATAATCCTCAGATGGAAGGAGCTTAGAAGCTACATTAGCCAAGAGATCTGCTGCTGCATTCTGTGATCTGGGAATAGGAGAGATATCAAATGCCAGAAAATGAGATATAAGATTTTGAACAAGTGATTGATAATGTTTCAGATGTCCCGAAAGACAGTGAATAGTATTTCTCACTTGTTTAATGACAATTTCGGAATCACCAAATACTTTTAGATATTGGACATTCAGGCCTATTGCTTTATATAGACCTTGAACCAATGCTTCATATTCTACAGTATTATTGGTACACTCAAATTCTAACCTACATGATAACATTGTCTTTTCTTCTTCAGGATTGACTAAAATACATCTTGCTCCTGCATCGTCATTATATTTAGATCCATCAAAATACAAGGACCAAAATAAAGGCTTATCTACAGGTTTATCTACAGGTTTATGTACAATATTAACACATTGAGAAGTATCGGTCTGTGAAAAATTCTCAACTTGCGATGTGACATTACTAATTGAAAAAGGTGATTGCTGAGCATTGAAGTTCCCAAAAAATGATTCACCTGAACAATTTCCAAGAATATTATTACTGAAGGCTACTGGATCATTATCTTCCTCAAATTTTGTTACTGTGTGAGTCAAGTGTTTTTCACAGTCAATTTTGATTTGATTTGGCTTCCCATTATAAGGAATCCACATGTGAGACCAATCAGTGGAAATATAACCATGAAGTTTTTCAGACCAATCTCTGCTAAGAATTAAACCATAAAACTCAAGGATGTCAGCAATCAATATATCAATTATTTGAACAACCCTTGGATCAACAGAAAATCTAATAGTAACTGAATTTATTTCTCCTAAAACTTGAACCTTAGTTCGATCTAATTGGACAATATGAACTGCAACCTTTTGGGGTTCAATATTTAATTTGGAGGAAACTGATGCTGGCATTATATTTGATGAAGCCCCTAAATCAATGAAGCAGTTATGCAAATTTCTATTATAGATCTCATAAGTCAAAAGAAAAGGAGGGGTATGAGAATTTGATCTATCTCCAATTAAAACAGCATCGGTAGAATCTACCTCATCAAATGGTGGCCTACTCGATCCTCTAGCAGCCTTGGATAATACAATAGTTGGAAGAGGAGAAGGAGGTACTGTATTTAATTCCTTAAGCAACAACTTTTGTTGATGCTTGAGCTTGCTAAGTTCATGCTGAGAAATGTTTGCTCAAGTCTTCTTCATATCTTCAACAATGTTATAATCCATGGAATCTGAAACCACTAGAGTCTTTGATGATGATGGAGGATTGGACGAAGATGGTTTTGTTTGAGGAGATGAAATTGGAGTTTTCTTCATGGGAGCTTTCTCTTAAGTAACATGATTTGAGTTTTTATTCTTTTGAGTTGTCTGATTAGGTTCTATAATACTCTTACTTCTAGTGTTTACTAGTAAGGCTTCCTGTTCACTTTCATTATCAGAGTTGGGTAAAACAAAGTCCCACATTCCATGACATTCAAATGTTTCTTCTTCCTCTGTTTCATCAGCTACTAAAGATGTATCTTTTTCTTCTTCATCATCTAAATCAGATTCTACATTTGATATAGCGTTTGGTGGTTTAGGATCAGCTGACTGATTTATTTTAAAATTCCTAAATGGTTTTTTTGATGAAGTTTCAGCTACCTGCTTTTTAATCTCTACCATTTCATTGGACATAGTTTTAAGAACTTTTTGCAAGCCTTCCATGTCATATGGATCTTTGGTTACTTTCTTCTTTGATTCATCTCTAAAGGTTACTTTCTTGGATTTTCTTTCCACTAACACGTTTTTCTTTTCTAAGGCCAAGATACGTTTCTCAACAGCTATTGCTTCTTTCATATTTTCTGCTAATGTTGGTTTGGCAGCCCTGTCGAAAAAGATGGTTGTATTTGAAGGTAGAGCAGAAATGTACCACTCCTTCCGGACCTCCTCGCAAGGATTAGACACCACAGGTATTTTATTCAATAACTTATTGAAACGTGAGTTGAAGTCCTTAATGGGTTCTTTGGGTTCAGCTTTCAAATTGTAGAGGTCATTTATCAAAGTTGTTGTAGAACTATCATCTCCAAAATTGGCTTAAAATTGCTCTTGAAAAGCATCCCAGCTATTAATTGAGCTTGATGGTAACAAAAAGTACCACAATCTAGCTGCTCCTTGTAATGTATGTGGGAATAACCTTACAACTGCATCCTCTTCTATTACTCCATTCAAATTAATGGACAACATGAAATTATTTATATGTTCTTCAACTAAAAGGCCACTATCAAGGTTAAATTTAGGTAACCATTTTTCTGGATGAGTTGGCAATTGGGTCAAAAGTGCAGGCATTCTAACAGCTCCTGGGTCGGTCCATGGCCTTGGTTGAGGTTGATTATGCGCCATTGTTAAGGTATTAGTAGAAGAGGGTGAAGAAGTGGTTGAAAGTGATTGGGTAGAGGATGGTGAAGCTCCTGTATGTATGTGAACTATAATTTGGAGTTGGGAAGCAGGTGTGTGACCTTGCAATGATATGGATGGAATGGATGATGATGATGAAAGAATCTCACTGTCAGATACTGATGGTGTCTTCCTATCCCTTTTTCGACTTGGCAGAGGGAATTCAACTAGTGGGATTCCAAGTTTTTCACTCTTTTCTCTAGTTAACAGTTGTGATGGGATATACTGAGAAGTGACACTACCTTGGGATAACTCAAATTCTTCTTGATAAATTGAAATCCCTTGCAATTTGTGGATCAAAGATTGTACTTTAGGGGTTTCAGAAGAAGAAATGTCTGGCATGTTTAGGGTTTCAGCAGTGGTTTCTGTATTTTTCTTTTCAACTTCTCGCTTGGGAATAGGAGATTTGGAATGTGAACAAGAAGTTGGAGGTGATGGTGAGGGATTTTTATTCTTAGAATGGCCTATAGGTTTAGATTTAGTTGCCATTCATAGTCAAGCCCTCCTTCTAGCGCCAAAAATGTTGGTGCCTCTAAAATCGTTGCACCAACATTGGGGATAACCACTCGGTCTGACACTTAATGCAGTTCCTTTTCCGTTTGGGATTATGGCTCTGACTGGATAATATGGGACTAGTTTCCCAATAAAATGTGTTTTGATGAATGGGTGTTTAATATATATGACAAGATGATAGATGATTTGAGTTGTAAACTTATGAAAATATACAAATAGATCTCTCTCTCTCTCTCTCTCTCTCTCTCTCTCTCTCGCTCTATATATATATATATATATATATAACACGGGGTAATTCAATATCAAATGTGATTTATAATGATTTCTGGTAATCAAATGCTAATAAAGATCAATCACTTGACTACGGAAAGTTAAGCATGAGTGATGATCACAAAGTGATACAAAACATATCGCATATGATAATAACATCAATTGTCAACGTATGTGTCTAAGAATATCAATTCCAACTTACTCAAAAGTGATATAATGCAGAATTGTATGAACACTCACATATAACAACAATATCGAATCAAAAGACTGTTTATTTACATAACATGAAACAAAAAGACATTGATAAAAGTACCATATATATTTGAATCCTCTTACGAAAATAACAGTCTGGTTCGCTCTTCTTATTTCTGAAAACTCCAAAAAGATACAGAAATGAAAGTCCTCTTGAAATCTCCCTTATAACAAGTTTGAACCTTGATCCTTTTCTTCTACAAAAATGAATTCAGAAGTGCAGAAATGCTATCTTCTTAAATCCAATTTAATACAATTTCAAGACCTGGCGATGTGAAACATTTAATGCTCAATGAATAGATCGCATCGTAGATTTCCAAAGGTCTTATTAGAATGTGTTCCATGAAATTTTCGGTTTTGCGATGAGTGATTTCAATATATTATTTTAATATGTAAAAAACGATCGCACATCGCAAGTCGGGAGTTATAGGTGTCATGTTCCAAGAGTATTTTGAATTTCCGCGATTGCAATAAGTAATGACCTGGCATATAGAGTTGAGTAATTCCTCATTTAATTCACCCGAATGGTGTTTTCCCTTTATTATTATTAAACCACTTTACTATATTTTATCATCGCATTGCGCATCCCTGAGGTAAGTATTACTTGTTTCCGCTAGGTTTGCGATATGCGATCGATGTTGCAAGTTTTCAGAGCTAGCTTCTTTTGGTTATCGGCGATATGTGAAATGCGAGAATCAAATTGCATTGCAAAGCTTAAACGAAATGTTAAACCTATCATTTGGAATCGGCGATATGCGAAATGCGAGAATCATATCGCATCGCAAAGTTTCAAAGGAACGTTAAACCTATCATTTGGAATCTGCGATATGCGATATGCGATCGATTTATCGGATCGCATGTTTGTCAATGGTTTGCTTAAGAAGCTCTACGATTGAGAATTTCGCGTCGCAACACGTTTATTTGGATTGAATGTCCCTTAACCTTAAGCGATTGTGATTCAATGTATGTTGTTTTTAGAGGGTTTTTTGAAGCTTTTATTTAAAAAGCAAGAAACAAAGAAATTTATTTTCGTGTAAAGGTTTTATTTCTTTTTTACAAACTAAAGGGACCCTATTTCATATTTAGCATCTTAGAACAAGATCAAGAAAAATTTGAAATGGGGGGGGGGGGGTGGTTGTTGTATATCACAACAGGTCTGAATTTCAGATCCTGTTTCACTATATGTTCAGAGATAAAGTCCAAAACATTTAGGATTTTTGCAGGTTCCCGAATTACATCCCAAACAGGTGACCTGGGGAAGATAGTCATAACTTTCTCTCTGAGCATCAGATTGAAATTTCGTAAGAAGCTATATAAAGAGGACACAATTTACTTTTGTCTGTATTGTTTTTAGGTCCTAAGGTTGAAATGGTAACACGTGATACTTCATACAAGTTTGATACTGAAAAAGTATACAAGCAGGTCATCTTGGGAGATTGGGCATAACTCTTTCTTGGAGAATCCAATTTTGATCAGACTGGTATCATTGGAAATAGGATGCAGAGGGCTATTGTAGGTCACAATTTTAGACCTTGGAGATCCGAAATTACAGAGTTACAGTCGTTTCAATATCAAGCTCCTAAAATCAAGAAAAGGTGATATGGGGAAGTTTGATGGCAAGGATCGTTAAATTGGATACTACAGATGGAACAATATTTTGATCTACAGATGTACAACTATTATGAAAGGTACATATTTCATCTTTATATTTAGAATCGAATCAATCTTATGGTATAAAGGGCTTTGTTCTCGTAAACCACTTGTCACTTGGTCAATTTTCACGGAGGAAATGATAGCACATTATGAGGATACAAAGAGCAACACCTTCTTTAGCCAATTGATAAATCTCAAACAAAAGGGTTTAATGGAAGAGCACATCGAGGAATTCCAAAAATTGAATATAAGGGTAAATTATATTCCAGAGAAGTAAATGATTGATTTCTTCATATGGACTTTAAAGGATAATATTCAACATGAGGTTCATCTTTGGGAACCTAATTCATTGGAGAAGGCATTCAGGTTGGCAAGAAAAATTGAAAGCGAAATTATGGAAACAAGGAATCCTACCACTCAAAAATATAAATATGGAAGTGTTTTTTCTCCTAGCCTTCACAACTTACAAGGTTTATACCACAACAATTGGAAGAAAAAGGAGAAAAAGGGCTTTGTTACGTTTGAGATAGCAAATACACTAAAGGTCATAAGTGTGCTGAGAAGAAATTATTTTACATAGATTGTGAAGAGGAGGAAGAAAATGATAAAGAAACATCAAAAGAAGAGGATATACACCAGGAACCAACCCCAGAGAAAGAACAAATGAATCCGATCATATCTTGTAAAGCATTGGCAAGAATTACCACTTCTCAAACTCTCAAGATAGAAGGACATATTAAGAAGAAAAAGGTTCAAGAAGTGAAAGATCACATCGAGCATCAAGAAATGAATCTGACCATATATTGTAACATATTGGCAGGAATTACCACTCCTCAAACTATCAATATAGAAGGACATATCAAGAAGAAAAAGGTAACAATGTTGATTGATTCGGGTAGTACCCATAATTTTAATCATTGTAAGATAGCGAAGGAATTGAATTGCTTCCTATATCCAGTACCAGAGTGTTAAGTGATGGTTGCAAATGGAAGAACCATAAATTGCTCTGGAAAGTGCCATAATATCAAGCTATCCATGGGAGAATATGTTTTTAATAGTCTAATGCTTTCCATTCCAATGGGTGGTGCTGATGTTATACTATGAGTCCAATGGCTACAATCTTTGGGTAGGATAACTTTTAATTTCCAAGAACTCTTCTTGATTATTATTATTATTATTATTATTATATATATTTATTTTTATTTTTATTTTATTTATTTATTTAATTTTATTTTTTTCAGAAGGAAAGGAAGTTGAATTAAGGGATATCGCAGGGAAACCGAGAAAGACAATAAGCTCTAACGACATGACAAAGCCTCTAAAGGAAGAAAAACATGGCGTAATTGCACAATTATGTTCGCTAGAGTTTCCCACATCGAAATCATCTATTTCTCTAGATATCCAAAAAATCTTGGACAATCATTCCAAGGTATTTGAGACTCCCAAAGGCCTCCCACCTATTTGTGATCATGATCATGCTATTCATTTTCTAGCAAGTGTTCCTCCAAACATGAGGCCTTACAGATATCCCTTTGCACAAAAAATTGAAATTGAACGTATGGTTGCAGAAATGCTAGGGGCTGGTATAATTCAACCTAGTCAAAGTTCTTTCTCTGCTCTAGTAGTATTGGTGCACAAGAAGGATGGATCATGGCACATGTGTATGGATTATAGAGATCTCAACAAGTTCACTATTAAAGATAAATTTCACATTCCTCTCATTGATGGATTATTGTATGAATTGCATGGAGAAATTTACTTCAGCAAGTTGGACCTTCATGCAGGATATCATCAAATCAGAATGAAGACTGAAGACATTCTGAAAACAACATTTGGAACTCGTGAGGGTCATTATGAATTTTTGGTCATGCCTTTTGGCCTTACCAATGCACCTTCTACATTCCAAGGTTTGATGAATTCCATTTTCAAACCCTTCCTTAGAAAAGGTGTGTTAGTATTTTTTGATGATATATTAATATACAACAAGTCTTGGAAGGATTATGTTCAACATGTTGATAGAGTGCTCAGACTATTGGATGAGAAACAATTAAATGCAAAAACCTCTGAATGTTTCTTTCGAGTACAAGAGGTGGAATACTTGGGGTCATATTGTATCTCATGAAGGTGTTAAGGTAGACCATCCACAACAACAAGTTATCCACTATTAAAGGATAACCTCACTTTGGCACAAAATCAAATGAAACAATAGGTAGATCAACATCGCAGCAAAACAAGTTTTGATATAGGCGACTGGGTATTTTTACGAATACAACCATACAAACAAATGTCCCTCAAGCAAGCTAAGAAGGATAATAATTATCACCAAAAGTAACTTTATGGTTCTATACAAGGTGCTACAAAGATTGTACTATGGCCATACAAATTGGGAGCTTTCCTGCATTTCTTCAAGTGGCCCCTATTTTCCATGGTTTCATGCTTAAAGAAGTTATAAGTGACAAGCTCCAAGTTTCAAACAATATTGTGGGAACTTGACGAGGAGGAAAATCATATGGAACCTTAAGCAGTCAACAAAAACAAGGAACTCAACAAACTATGAAAATCAATCAATTTCAGAGTATCCTTATCAAGTGGAAGAAACTTACCGCTGAATATTTCCACATGGAGAATTGAAATTTTATACAGAGCATCTAGAACTACTCAAGCGTTGAGGACAACACTTTTTAAGGGAGAGGCATGTAGGTCCCTTATACTTACTTAGTGTAACCCTTTATTGTTATTTAGTGAACCCCCTTATTATATTGTTGTGCCCCAATGTAGTCCCCATATTGTGTATTTTATTATGGCCCCATAGAAGCCCACTATTGTTATTGTTTTGTGCCCTTACATTATTATTGTTATGTTGGCTTTTGATTACATTATGAACCCCTTAGACTCCTATATATAGAAAGGAGGTATTTTCATTTGTATCATCCAAGAATTGTTCATTTGTATAATATAAAGGAGGTTTCCCCCTCTAAGAGGTTGATTTTTAAGGCGTTGATCTATAATTTCTATATTTTGTGCACTGGTTTCATAACATTTTTCAATTGATCTAATAAGTCATCAATGTGAGGGAGAGGGTACCGATTCTTCACCATTATTTTTCTGAGTGCCCTGTAGTCTACGGACATCCTCCATGTGCCATCGTTCTTTGGCACCAACACAATAGATGAACTGCATGGAGAAGAACTTGGTCTTATGAACCCCTTGGTTCAAAAATTCCTACACCTTCTTCTTTATCTCCTCCATCTCAATGAATGAGAATCTATACATACCAATGTTGGGTAAAGGAGCATCCTATTGCAAGTGTATCTCATGTTAGATTTCATGTTTTGGAGGCAACCCACTTGGTTCCTGAAAAATCCCATTATAGTTAGAAAAAATTTCATACAATTCTTTTTTATGAGTGGGATCACAACCTTGGAAAGCTTCAAATGTCTCTGCATTTTTTTCTCTCACAACCATGAGCATTCACCGTTTCCTGGAATTGATCAATCTCTTCATCCAACCTGCACTTACAAGACTGGCACTGATTTTGGCACGATGAGCTCTAACAATGTATTCCACCTCATATTTTGTGAGATGATACTTGTTTTCATGGCTAAAGAAAACTACTTTCCTATCATACAAATATGGACTCCCCAACACAATGCCACAAATATCCAAAGGTACAACATCAAGCTTAACCTCATCTACTAGTTTGTATGCAATCACAAATCTAGCTCTACCCTTTTTGGTTACATGTAATTTGGCTTCATCACACACCCAACCAAGAGGGTAGGGTTTTAGATGAGGCTTGGTCTCTAATCCTAACTTCTTAACCAAGGATTATGAAATCAAATTTTCTTGTGAGCCTAGATCAAACAAGCTTTCCACTTTAGTATGTTTCATTCTGACTCTAATGTGGAACAATTCAGTCCTCTTTCGTTCATTAACAAGAGACTCATTTTAAGAACTTGTACATGCATGTAATTTAGAATTTTCATTAGAAGGAAGAGAAAGAGTACCTTGTATGCCCACTACTGTGATTTGTGTCTCATCATCAGATTCATATCCAAGGTATTGCTATATGGTTGTCACTATCTTTTGCTTGTTCTTACCACCAAATCTCTTGGGTTTCAACTCTGGATGAAACTTAAAACAATGTTCATCATCATGGCCTTCCTTCTTGCAATGTGTGCAAGATGTCTTTGTTGCTTCCTTCTTCTTGGCTGTAGTTTCCTTCTTGTCCTTTCCCTTGCCTTTTCCTTTGAGCTTGCAATTATGAGGTATCAAAGAGTATTTCTTGGGTTAATCTTCTTTGTCATACTTGCCCCTACTTTCAAGGTGAATGAAATTCACACTAGCCACATCAATAATAGTAGGCTTAAATAACAAAAAAGAATGCTTGATGTAACTATGTAAAGCACCAATATACTTAGTTACAGTTTTTGGTGAATCAAGTGAAATGCCCAAATTTAAAGCTTGTTTTCTAAACTCTTCTGTGAAACTTTGTAAATTTTGACCCTTTCCTTGTCTCAAATATTTCCGTTCCATCAAAGCCTTTTGTCGATAACCCAAAGGATAAAACTGATCTTTTAATACAGAAACAAAATTAGACCAAGAAGAAAGGAGATTACCCAAGTAGTTTTTGCTGCCTTTTTGAAACTTACTCTCCCACCAAATGAGAGTGGTGCCACTAAGCCAAAGAGATGCTATTGGATCTTGGCTTCATCCTCCTTGATCTGCTAAATATGACAATAAACCTAGATATGTCTGATCCAATTGTTTAATTTCTCTGCACTACATTCTCCATTATATGTGGGCAAATCAGACTTTACATTTAGCTTAAAAAATGGCTTCTTAGATGCATTCCTATGATGTATGTTAGAATGATGAGAAGAGGAGGAAGAAGAATTGTCACTAGAGGATGGAGAGGGTAGTTCAAGAGGCTCTCCTCTTCCACATTCATGGTTTACTGAGGCATGATCATATGGTTCTTTCTTCTCAAGCTTGGTTGTCTTCTCATATTTTGCAAACAACTTGTCAACTTTCTCTACCATGGTGAAGAAGATCTTGAGATAATTTCATTCTTCCTCAATTCGAGCTTCTTCATCTGCCATGTTCCGTCTTCGTGATTCATGCCCCGATTTGGCATCAAATGATTTGAGTTTTCCTTCTCCTCTTTGGAGCTTTTTCTTGGTTAGCATTCACTCATTCAACTCACATCAAGAAGACCTACTCTGATACCAAACTTGATCTAGATCTTTTACTTCAAGGATGCATACAAAATTGCATCTAAAAGAGCATATAACCAAGTAACATAAACACATGAAGGAAGCAGAAATCAAAAGCAACCATGAGATCAAAGGCATAAGACAGTTTGATGACGAATTTCAGCTAATGTGGGCTACGTCTCTGGGCCCTACTCAATGTGGGGAGGCCTCTTTCATTAAATGGCAGCAGCAATAAATTACAATCAATTACATAAATGACCCTTATACCTCCATTTTCTGGAATGGTCTGAAAATGCAAAGCTCTGCTGCAGAAATGGATATCACCGTTGAATTCGTGGCACAAAATTGTGTCAAACGACTACAAACTTGACCTTGTTATGAGTAGGCGACTTCTGGAGCGCTAAGGAATGTTTTAGATTCCTTCAATATTCCTTGCAATAAGATTCTCCCAAGATTCGTAGGAATCTTTCTCTAAAACTGTGCCAGAATGGGTGCAGTTCATCCACCTACAATTAGCGCTCTCGGTTCTGCCCTGTCCTCCACCTCCTCCGTTGGGTGCATTGTGAAGGTTTATGTAGTGTTGGGTGATGAAGCCTCCAATATATGGCTTAACGACCTATTGGTTGGTGGCATATATATTAAGTCGTTTATGGTTGGGAGGTCTCGGGTTCCAAACCATAGAACCCCTGTTTTGGGTATCATCATTGGCATGTTTGGTATCACAATTGGCGTGTTTATATCACCATTTTGGTAACGGGGCCACCCGTTTGGTAGGTCAGCCCACCGGGCCGGACGGGTTCAAATCCCGTCGGCCTCACATTACACCATATGGTCATTGCATATTGGTCGAGCGGGGTCCGGGTCACCCACTGCCCCGGACCATCGGGTTTTTGTTTATATATATATATCTATATATATATATATATATATTTATATATATATATATATAATGAATTAGTTAAAAACCCGTCGGTCAAATTTGGGGTCACTGGTCAAATTAAAGAGGCGACAAATTCACCCTTTTTGGTGGCCGAAATTCATGCGCCGAGAAATGCCAAATTGTTGCCTCGTCAGTGACTACCACTGGGCCTAGTTTGACCAAAATTTTCAGATAGGAACTCAGATTGAGGTTCCGTTCATGCCGTTGGAAAGATTGCAATGAGATATTCGAACTAACCCTAGTTCCACTTCAATCCAGTGACTTTGATTTTTGAGCTTTTCTATAGCCACTTCTGAATTCTGATCATTTCTAGAGCCACCTGGATCAATTTTACCTTGGGAGATTTTTTTTGTTGTTTGTTTGACCTATCAAACAACTAAAAACTGGATGGTTGATTATTTCACTAGCAGAACAGGTGCAAATTTGCAACAATGGAAAAAACAAGGAGTGGCAATAACGCAACACTAACAGAGGTAGCATGAGTTTCAAAAACAATGTAAAGGGAAACACGAGTGTTGAGATTGTAGCTTGGAAGATGGTTTTGCATAGATTAGGTGCCATGACATGCAACAAGTTACTTAATTAGATCCTATGACAATTAATTAATGAATTCCCTAAGTCAAAACTTTAAACGACAATTTAATTTAATTATTGGGTGCCTTTTTATAAGAGGGAAAATAAGTCATTGCCATATTAAGTTGTATCCATTGATCTCAGTGAGTTGAGATCAATCTCAATCATTGAGATTATGGATTTTTGGGTAATTTGATTATCAATTAAATTACCTAGCATTAAATTATCAATCCAGGTTCAAATTCTTATGGAACACACTTGCACAATATATGCTAGGAAATTAAATTTCAATTTACAAGGAAATCTAATCTATTGAAGGAAATTGCAGGACATAACTAAAATAACAATCATGAAGATTTCTAAAATGAGCACATGTGCACACTTTCTAGGAAAGCAAGACATAAACTTCTTAAAAACGTAATAAAATTGATCTATGAAAAGCAGTAAATTCTATACTAGAAAGCAATTAAATTTTAATCTATTGAATTCAGAGTACATTTCTATTCTAGGAAGAATAAATGCATTTCTATTCTATAAAACCAATTCTATGTTATGAAGGACAATTACATTTCTATACTATGAAAGCAATCAACTGCTTATGCTAGATTCTATTTCTATGAAAGCTTTTAAATTTCTTAAATCTAAGTTCTTATTCTAAATTCTATTATGATGAACATGAAATTGAATTTATTCTACGAAATCCATGAAACCTATTCTATGAAAGCTCAATTGACAATTCTGTTCTAGAAAGTAGTAAAAACTTTGTTTATAAGGAAGCAAATGAATTCTATGCTAAGGAAAGTAAAGGCAACTTATTCTATGACAATAAGCAAATGATATTGAATTGAAATTGCACCTATCTATGAGATCAAAGAATTTTAAGATTATCGATGTGCATGTTTAGAGTTTAGAATCATTGATTTGTACATATTATCTATAAATCTAAGACTACTTAAATGCAAAGGAAAAAGAGTCAAACCAAGAATCAACTAATTTTTGTTTTGTTTTGTTGTTTTCATATTTTATTGAAGCATTTGATCAACAAAAGAACAAGAATTAAATGAACATAAAGGAGAATTTAAAGAGAGTGTGCATAAAATATAGTGTCTATTCAAAATAAAATAAAATTTATATAAAATGAGCATAAAAGAAACTAATCTATTTTGCAAAATTGAAACTTAAAGAAAATTAAAATACACATGTACTCATCAAGCGGTCCTCTTGAAGCGTAGGAGAGGTGGAAAGTTCAAGAAACTATTGATCAAACACCAAATCCCATCATGAAGGCATAAACATATCAAAGGATTGTATTACCTAATGGTACGAGAACTTCAACAATATTGATAACATCAAGCATAAGCATACCAAGCTTTAGCTTTCAAAACTTAACACACCTTTGAATGGAGAAGGCACTCCTATTTATACAAAAACTAAGATAACTAATTAATAAATGTATATCCACAAATATCTCTTATATTCACAAATATCTAATGTGGTTATAACCATGTGTGAACATCTAGTAAGTAACATCTCTTCATATCCTCTCACAAATCTCTAAAATATTTAATAGGAGACACTTGTGAAAAATTCCATAATTATTCTCCATGAAATGTGATGGATCAATGTTCTTAAATCTTCCTCAAATATTCAAGAGTTTGAAGAGGAAATTCGAAATTGAGATTTATAGGCCAAATATGATTTTGTTGAATCTTCAAATATGCCTACAAACATCACAAAACTCATCCAACTTTTAGATATAAGTGAATACATGTCATTTTTCTAATATTTAACCATAAATTCCCTTAAAATACTAAAATAAATTCTTTGAAAAATATTAAGTTTAAACCCATTTATGATCATGAAAATGGTCTTTATGCAAGGTTATGGAGATGCAAAATATGGTAAAAACTAAAGGAAAGTGAAGAAAATAGAGTGAAAAAGGATTAAATTTTGGAGTCCCAATAGGGATTATGCTTGAGATTAGGGTTTGATATTTTTAATAGGAGGCTTGAGCCAAATAAGATATACAATTTTGATTGGCACGAGTTGGGATTCAATGGAGCACAATATTTGGAAGCAAGGGCGAGAAAAATCTAGATCGAGTTAGTTAGAGTGAGATTAGGGAAAGCAAATTAGAAGAGAGGTCGAGTTTCTTTGTATGCAAAATTTTTCTGTTGGGCCACATGTGTGGGTTGTGCAAGGGCCGATTGAGAGAGATGACTGAGATATTTTGCTAGTTATTTTCAGGAGCAAATTCTTGTGCAACAACTAATAATAAGGCAATAATTCTCCTAAAGCTGAATAAGAAGCCCAACATATGCTAGTTTTCCCTAGACTGTGGTTTCTAGGGTATATATATCTTATTCTTTGTTGCATGTGATTCTGTGTGATTGGATTCAAGTATTTTTTATTCTGTTATTTATTTGGTTAAAAATCCAAAATATTTGTGTTTACAAATAACATTAGAAAGCTTTGTTAATTTTAGATATGTGATTATTTGTTGAGACGAAAAATTTGTAACTGGGTTTAAAGAAATTAACATGGTACCAAAGATCTAAAATTTGAATACGAAGCCAATAATATTTGACATAAGTTTCAAGAAAAAAATTTAGATTTCATTTTTCATTCTCTTTGAGGGTTTTATTCTATAATGGTTATCAATGTACGATATGAGGACTATATTGATGGTTCTTCAAACTATTTGTAATGGAATTATATTAATACAACCATGGTTTTGCCAACGAATTATCCAATTTCTCTTGGTTTTCTTGAGGTCAAGGAGGTCAAGGTGCATATGATTATTCTCGATGGGGTCAAAGATCATCTCATACCCCATCTCTCTGTAAAGGATATTACAAAAAATCTTTGGGATTCACTCATGAAACTATATCAAAGTGATTATCAAAGTTGAAAGAGGATGCTCAAGGACAAGTTGCATGACACAATAATGTCCAAGGGTGAGAGCATGTCATCTTATTTTTCTAGGCTGGCACATGTCAGAGACGAATTGGTTGTTGTTGGAGAGTCGTTTGCTGAGGAGGAGCTAGTGCGTATACCCTTGAATAGATTTTTGAAACACTAGGAGGTATTTGTTAAGTGTATGGATTAGGATCATCTATTTGACTGGGTGAGGCTTTGGGATGATTTTTTCCAAGAGGAGATATGAGAAAGTGATTAGTGGGGAGATCGGAGGAAGAGGTTAGAATAAGAGGAGAACCTTTCTCTAGTTAGCAAGGTTAAGTAGAAGGACAAGAAAGGGACAAGCGAGGGGTCATCCAAGGGTGAGAAGAAGATGGATCCAAACAAGGATAAATTCTTTGCATGCCATCAACTAGGTTGGTAAATAAGAAGAAAGGAAATAAAAAGAAGCAGGTTGTTGCTACTGGAGAGTTGGAAGAGTTTGTAACATGGTTCAAGAATGCGTTTTTTCTCATTACATGTTTATTAAGTTTAATTTCCAACAACATGTGGTACATTGAGAGTGGGGATTCTTGCCACATGACAAGAGTCAAATATTATCTCACCAATTTGAAGGAGAAGGAGTTGGATTTCTACATAGAGCTTGAAGACAATGGAATGTACAATCCAACTGGTATTGACACATTCAAGTTTCAAAGGGAGTTTGGCAAACCCTTGTTGGTGAAGGATGTGTTCTATGTTTCAGGCATGATAAAGAACATGATCTTAGTTTCTACCTTGGAGGACAAGGGTTACGTCATGACATTTTAGGGAGAAAAAAGTATATATTCTTCCTAATAACTCCAAGGATATTAAACTAATATGGGTCAGAAAGGGCAACTTGTTTCGTTTACAGTTTGAGCCATCAAATGAATTAGTATGTTATAACAAAGGGCTGGCAGAATTATGGCATAGGAGGATGGATCATATTCATCATGGAGCACTTAATGTGCTTAATGAGATAGTGAGGGGCTGGTAGAACTAAAGTTCAAGCAACATGAGGTGTACAAGGGTTGCACACTGAGTAAATTGGCCAAGAATATTTTTCCAAGGAATGACACTAGGTCCAAAGGGATTTTGGATCTAGTACACTTAGATGTGTGTGGGCCCATGCCAACAATGTCCTTGAGTGGGTACCAGTATTATGTGACCTTCATTAATGACTTATCTAGGAATACTTGGGATCTATTTCATAAAAATTAAGAATGAGGCCTTCATTAGATTAAAGGATTTCAAGGTTGTAGTTGAGAATCAAATAAAGAGGAAGATCAAGAGATTGAGGTTGGATAATGGAGTCGAGTACACCTTGAATGCCTTCAAGGACTCTTGTGCTGATGAAGGTATCAAGGAGTTAGCTGTTCTGTGCAACCCTCAATAGAATGGGGCTGTAAAATGAAAACCAGGGCTATAGCTGGAGTGGCCAAGGCCATGCTCCATGAACAAGATTTGCCTTGTTTTTTGTGGGAAAACGCCTACAATTTTTTTTTATATGTGCATAATAGAATCCCACACAAAGTGTTTGGAAGATTGACACTAGAGGAGGCATTTATAGTGAAGAAACTAGATTTGGGACACATTCACATCATTGGGTGCTTTGTGTATTGCCATGTTCTCGAGGAGAAAAGGACCAAGTTGGAGGCTAATGCAGGGAAATGTATCATTATGGCGTATAATGAGACTTTAAAATCCCATTGTGTTTACATTCGTTCTCTTAGCAAGACAATAATGCATAGGGATGTGAATTTTGAAAAAGAGAGGGATCTTCGTAAGTTTGGCAACATGAGCTCTTCTACAGTTGAGGTTCAAGTGGAGTAGACATTAAAGGTTGAGTTAGCGTAGATTCCTATGACTATAGTCAACAAGTTGGTGAGTAGAGAACATAGGCCAAGTAGAGAGATTTGGATGAGGAACAGGGGATTCCTCACACCCAACCTCAGACTCTAGGCATAGGGAGGAAGTAGGCCAAGTGGGCAGAGCAAACATTGAGAAAGCCCCAGGAGTATGTTGGTGCTCCAATATATTCAATTAGACAGAGAAAGGATACTTAATGTTATTCTGGGCATGTGGCATTGATGAGTGAACTGATTGAGGCTAAACCTACCAACTTCTAGGAGGTGTCTCAACAACAGGTGTGGATGGATGCCATGGTGGAAGAAATATCTCCCATCATGAAGAATGACGTGTGGGAGGTTTTGGCACATCTAGTGATCAAGGTAGTGGTGGGCTCAATATGGGTGTACAAGATCAATGATGTTTTGGATGGAAAAACGGAGAACTTCAATGCTTGTTTTGTGGCTAAGGGAACTTTATACAAGGGATTGATTATGTCAAGACCTTTGCTACATGTTAGGTAAATTATATGTATAATTTCTAGATGCTAAATTATTTGCGAGGGCTCATAGGCTTGTGGAAGAATATAGCCTACTCTAATATAATATAGAAACAAATGACTCTAAGATATATGTGCTAACTAGGGTGTCAACATAGAGCCCCTTCACCAAAGGCTGCAATCTTTCACAATGACTTAAGAAAGTGTTCATGCAACTATGAAGAGTTGCAATGTGTGTTAGGTAAACTTGAATCAGGGGGAAAGAGTCAAAGTTGATCAAGTCAAATGGTAGTGGTTTTGGGCACACAATTTAGCATACCCATGGTTTTCTACTCATGGGATTCATGTGATGGAGCCTTTAAAGGCCTCCAAAAACTTCATTACGACTAGGCCAAAGGATGTGAGTTATGAAGGCTCACTTGGCCAGCTTGGCTAGGGTTTTGGCCAAGGCTAATGGAATTCCATTAGGCTAGGTTTTTCCCAAGGTAAAATTTTGTGCATTATGTTTGAATGTGTTTGTTGCTACTTATTTGTTAATATTCCTCTTTGTAATTTTCTTTTCTCTCTGGTAATATTTCAAAAATTGGTATCAGAGTTGAAGGTGAATGTGTTTTGTCCTCAGAGGGACACTCCTATTTCCTAAGATTTAATTGGTCTGGTAAATGGTGAGATCGAGGAAATTGGTGTGTGAGTCTTGATGGAGACCATGGCAACAAGCAAAGAAGTAGCATCTTGGTTATAGGGTTGAGTGTCCATACTGCTGGAAAAGATGGCTATACATGAAGCAAAATGGTCAGAGGAATTTAAGAGGTGATCGAATGGATGTCCAAGACAAATGCTCCAACAACATCTATTCATGTTGCGAGGACGAGCCAAATATGTAGGTCAGATGAACCTGGAGGCAGAGCAGCAACTACGTGCTATGTAGAACTAGTAGATGCTTGGCTCTGACAAAGCCACCACAACCATCATCACTCTAGAATATGAAAACTTGGGGATGGTTGAAATTGTGGTGATGGTAAAATGTATGAGAAACACTGCAAGAAAAAATGACACCGAACAGAAGTTGAGGACGATGATTTCATGGGCCCTTTTTTTCCCATAAGAATAATATGAAATATGCTTGATATAGTGGAGTAGGACGTGCTCTCAGTTAGAACCTTCTGTGGTGTTTAATAATGCCACAATGATTTAGATCTCGACGGTATGAATTGAACTATGGTCATCACTACTAAATGACATCAAAGCGTTGAGGGATGGATTTCTCATGGGTAAGCCCCCACGCAAGGTGATCAAAAGCCTTACGTGACAACTGGATCGAAAGGAGATTAAATGACCCGCCAGTGCATGAAGACATGAAATAATGAATTTTCAAGGTGATTGTGAGGCTTAGAGATAATCCCATGACTAGGGTTGTGCACTAGATGTGTGGATAAAACCAAAATAGTGTGGACGAGTGGTCCACATCAAATGGGATACATTGATGGCATGCGAGAGAGACTTTTATAGAATCTAGGAAATTAAAAACAACCCTATAGACACACTAATGATGATGATATGGAATACATTAGTGAAGCCACAAGTTGGACATTATGTTTAACATGGAAGACACATGTGGATAACAAAAAATATGTTTGGATGGGAGTAACCAGAAGAGTCTATTTGGTGAAAAGAGCGCTTGTCGATAGTATGGAAAAAAACGTAATGGAAATAATGCTTTTTTGGTTGGTGCATGGGATTGCACTCATGTGTTGTGCTACATGGATCTAAACTAAATTGTAAGGCGACCTGCAACGGGAAAGTCAGAGTGAGGTTGTGGTGTGTAAGTGCATCGAGAGAAACCATGGGCATTGGTTGCATGCAAAGTATTCAATAGAATGCATCAATCAAATTTTTCAGAGTGGTGGTGGTACATGGTTGAGGAGAGCATCATGCATCAAGTTTGTCAAGTTGAGAGGACGATCATATAAATATATCAACAAGGGATACACATTTTTTTATTTTTTATTATGGAGTCAATTTATTGCATGTAAATGGGTAAGGGAATACTATTGTAAGACTTGATAAGGCATGCATACCCCTGGGTAATTATCGGTAAAGTCTGGATTAGACCTAGGAAATAGGGGAAATGTCAAGTTAATAGACACCCCAGGTATAAAATTTGAGGGGGGTAAGGGCCAAAGTGAGCGACATTGATTCACTTGGAAAGTTGGCTTGTTTTAGTTAAGGAAACCCCAAGTCAAGATTTAAGGGGGGAATGTTAGGTAAAATTGACTTAGGGGAAAGATTCAAAGTTGATCCAGTCAAATGGTAGTGGTTTTAGGCACGTGGTTTAGCGTATCCATGGTTTTGTTCCCACGGGATTCATGTTATGGATCCTTTAAAGGCCAGGAAGAATTTATGGAGATGATCACCAATATGAAGAAAAAGAGCACCTGATTCAAGTCTTCAACAACCTTGGATATAATAAGAAAGATATTAATGATGCCATAGGAAGACTTCATATAGTACCATACCTAAAAGGAAGACTACATACGTACCATACCTAAAACGAGCTATTGACAAGATTGCTAGAGTTTTAGAAAAGGAGATTAAAACATGCTTCATACCACATACCACCATCAAACAAATGATGAAATCCATGAAATATGACATTGACATTTTTCATTTCAATGGGGTTTACAAATATAATGTTCATGTGAAAAATGCTATATCGGAGAAACAAGCATATCATTAAAAGAAAGAATTAAAGAGCATAGTTTATCTAGGTGGATATTGGTGGCCACCCACCTATTCCACCTATACCCCCTATTCAATTTCATCTGTTTCCTTGTTCATTTCAACATTTACTATTTTTAGCAGGTTTTCAGGTCCTGAACTTCCGGAGCAGTTTTGACCCCCTATATGACGTTTTTTTGGGGTCCACAGCAAGACCTTGGCCATCGGCCATGAGCCTACAGTGAAACCTGTAGTACTTGGCAAGACCTTTCCAACAAGGTATCGTACATGCCAAACAAAGATAATATGACCAAGTTACAACCCCAAGAAGTTAGCTGCCCAACTAACCCCAACAGGGCCCACAAACTCTTGGTCTTACATCTCATGGGGTTAGGGTTTTGGTTGTTTAGGGTTTTCTCATGTTTTCCAATAATAAATAGGCCCTTGAGCCTCATTGTAACATAGTTTAGAGGCATGTAGCTGCCACATCTTTTCTCAAAGATAAGCTATCATCGCTCGAGCTATCTTATTTACATTCTATTTGTAAGCATAGTTCAATTTTTTTCTATTAATGAAATGAAGTGTTCTTCTAATTCATCTCTGTGTTTATGATTATATCTGTAAGTTGTTGTGTTCCTGTTTAAGTTCAGATCAGTGGTATTAGAGTGGTCTACTCTTTCTCTGTTTTTGTTTGCATGTCCCCAATGAGGTCAGGGTATAAGGAGTTAGGGCTTGACCTGGTTGAACCATTGCAAAATCAGCCTCGCAAAACCCGACGACCTCCAATGGAAGAAGAAAATAAAGACGAGGGGGCAGGAGATCCTTTCAAAGTTGCTCGAGGAATCCCTTGAGTGACAGAGGGACGCGATGATGGATAACTTTTCCCAGATCCTTCGACGACTACCCACAGGGAATGCATCTTCATCCAACAGCTACTCTGGAGGAGCCACTCCTTTTAAGGTACAAGTTGATTTCGATATTCCCATATTCAAAGGTGTGATAGATGCAAATGCCATAAAGAAATGGTTAAATATCTTGGAATGATATTTTTCAATTCATGAATTTTCCAATCAGGTAAAGATACTTTTTCACATTTCAAAGCCGCCCCACACGTCAAGGATTGGTGGGAAACCTACTGTGAACAAAAGGATGAGAGTGAACCCTCACTGTTTCCATCCACTTTATGAAGACAAATTCATAAAGTGGACCATGCTACAGCAGGGGAGGGACCAATATGTGCCAGAGTTCACAAATATTTTCCATACCCTTCACATGAAGTTGGGTATCAAGGATACTAAGCGACATTTGGTGCTCAAGTACCACGACTGTCTACACAAGTACATCCAGGACGAGATGTTCCTAGACATTTTCTCGCTCGGCATGACGTATCGGTATGCTGTCAAGATTGTGTAGAATTTTAAACAAAAGAAGCGGGACTTTGGACCTACAAATCCAAAGCAAGGAAAAGGTGCCCCCAAACCACATAACAAAGGATCAAGCCAAGGTGGGGCTACCCAGGATAGCTCGCTGAAGCTGCAAGCAAAGAAAAACACCACAAAGATGAAGAAGGACACGGAAATTGGTGTGAGTTCCATAAGAGCTCCACTCACAATACAAGTGAGTGTTGGGCCAAGCAGTCACTGGTGGCCAAGTTGAAGGCTTCCGAATCAAATGCAAGTTCTAACTCTGAATCAGAACCTGATAAGGGAACTGACTAAGGGAAGCAGAACATTGATGCAAAGCCCAGTGCCACCATGGCCACCATAAAGATCCAGAATATTGAGCCTGAAGATCTAGAGGAGGGGGAACACCTCTTCCACGTACATATGTGGGTGGAGGGTTCTCAACCACAATTCATTGTCGGCAAAGGGAGCCAAAAGAACCACATTTCAATAGAAGTCACAAAGCGGCGGGGCCTAAATACTACAACACATCCACAACCGTACACCATTTGGTGGCCTCACCAAGGACGAGATCTTCGCATCAGCCAACAGTTTTGCCTTCCCTACAACATCAAACCCTTCACGGATGAGGTATTATGTGACGTTTCTCCTCTTGAAGTTTTTGATGTATTGTTAGGACAACCATACTTGTGGAAGCGACACGATGTATATGAGTCTAGACCTTGCTCTGTGATTATTACTTTGGCTAATAAGTTGTACAGGATACCAAAGGTAGCCCCGCCTACCACCATCGCTTTGATCATTGCAAAGGAAGGCAGTAAGATCATTTCCCATACCACAAAATTTGTTTTCCTTATGATTCGCCCCTAGGGCAAGAAGAAGTTCATGGCCACGACTTCCAGGCAGGGCTCCTTTGGATAAGAACGATAGATGGACAAGGTCGTGGAGGAGTACAAGGATATTTTCGCCTCACCCACAGGGGTACCTCTACACTATCAGGTCAAGCACTCCATCGATCTAACCCCAGGCATGCCGCTGCCCAATGGATTGATCTATCGACGCTCTATTTTGGAGAACGATGAGATCAAGAAGTAGATTTAGGAACTATTGTAGAAAGGGAACATCAAGACAAGCTCATCACCTTGTGGGGGCCCGATTATATTCGTACAGAATAAGGATGGGACCTGGGGGCTCCGTATTGACTATCAGGTGCTAAAGAAGATCACTGTCTAGAATAGGTACCCAATCCTGCGAATTGATGACCTTCTAGGCCAGCTTAAAGGGGAAAAATATTTCAGCAAGATTGACTTGAAGTCAGGTTATCACTAGGTGCCTATTGAACCCTCCGATGTGTGGAAGATTGCCTTCAAATCCAAGGAGGCCCTTTTCGAATGGTTGGTCATGCCATTTGGATTGACGAACGCCCCCGTAACCTTCATGATACTAATGGATAACATCTTGCGACCCTTCACCAATGCATTCGTGCTGGTGTATTTAGATGACATCTTGATCTTCAACCAAAGTTGGGAAGAGGACCTCCACCATATTCGACGGGTCCTTCAAACCCTGCGACAACAGAAGTTGTGTGCTAACTTGGGGAAATGCACCTTTGTCCTGACCTAGGTTCAATATATGGGATACATCATTGATGAGAAAGGTGTACACGTGGACCCATCCAAGATACAAGTCATTCAGGATTGGCCAGCCCTAACCACTCTAACAGAGCTCCGTAGCTTTTTGGTTATTGCCAATTTCTATCATAGGTTGGTGTTAGGGTTCTCTCATATCACTTGGCCTTTAAGTCAAGTCACTAAGGGTGGAGTGTAGGAATTTTTTTTTTGGTCAGAAACCCAACAAAAAACGTTCTTTGAGTTGAAGAATCACCTCTGTTTTGCACCAGTGCTCACATTACCAGACCTGCAACAACCATTTGATATTGAGACAGATGCCTCCGACTATGCTATTGGTGCGATTCTTACTCAGCATGGGCATCTAGTGGCTTACCATAGTGAGACACTTTCAGACACAGTTTGAAATTACCCCACCTATGACAAAGAAATGTATTCCATTGTGTAGACATACCATCAATGGAAGAATTACATTATGGGGAAGGAAACGGTCATCCAAACAGACCACCGACCTCTACAGTTCATACATACACAAGGGAAGTTGCAGAATGGTCGCCATCAGAAATAGTCCACCTATCTACAACAACTCCATTTGAACAATAAGTATAAGAAGGGAAACACCAATAACATCGTTGATTGCCTCAGTTGATCACCGGGCATGCCGCTGATCATTGTGCTCGACTCCTGTGGGCACGAGACATTGGGGTGGCGCATCTTTACAAGAGTGATCCAGAATTCAGCAACATATACCAGACACTTCTGGAAGGGAAGCAGGTTCCAAATTTTCACCTTCAGGATGCACTGTTATGCCACCTAGAATATGTATGTGTTCCTTCAAGTGAGAGTGCCAAGATAATTTTGGAGGCACACTATAGTCGGGTCAATGGACATTTCAGAGTAGAGAAAACAACGACAATATTGCAGAAGTTTTTTTAGTGGCCGAAACTTCGTCAAGATGTTGGGAAGTACATTATATCCTGCATCGCCTGCACCATTTCCAAACCAACCATCATGAAGAAAGGCCTGTATACTCCTCTACCTACTTCCAGCTGGCCTTGGAAATCTGTGTCCATGGATTACATGTCGGGCCTTCCTTCTACTAAGCATGACAATGATTGTGTTTTCATGGTGGCCGACAAATTCTCTAATATGGCCATCACGGTGGCCTACAAGAAGCGTATCGCAACAGAGGCCACTGCTAAGATCTTCTTTTAGTGAGGTTGGGTACACTTTGGGATCCCATAGTACATTGTATTAGATCGGGACAACAAATTCCTGAGTGCATTTTGGTCAAGTGTTTGGTCGATGTTGGATACAAAACTTACTAATTCCATGACTTTCCATCCCCAAATTGATGGCCAAACAGAGGTTGTCAACAAGATGACGTACACATTATGCACATGTATTTCTTGAAGCATCCACACACTTGGGATGAAAGTCTCCCCTATGTCCAACACAACTACAACAGAGCTCTCCACATCTTAACAGGCCACAACCCCTTTCAGGTAGGGCTGGGATTTCAACCATTATGCCCCATTGATGTGGCCATACCATTTGCAGCCACTCAGGTAGATTCAGCTCAAGTTCAGTCCAAAGCTGAAAGGGATAACAACTTCATTGAGCACATTCAACACATCCACCAATAGGTCTATGATATATTGGATAGAGCCAATGCTAAGTACAAGCGACGCCATGATCAACATCGAGTGCCACACAAGTTCCAGGTGGGAGACAAAGTTTGGTTTCATTTGCAGAAGGAGCGCCTTGCTGGACCCCACCGCAAGATTCACCTGCTTTGATATGGGCCATACACCATCACCAAGGCCGTCAGTGACAATGCCTTCGAACTCAACATTCCACTATTCCTTGCTATGCACCCAATGTTCAATGTAGATCACCTTTGGCCATACTTTCGACCATTGTTGGACACATCTGACATTATAGAACAACTCACACCAACAAAGCTCAATCCATACTACATGGAACATGCCACAACCGATCAGATCGTGGACACATATATCAAGAACAATTGCCAACATAGGATACAATTATATCGAGTTGTCAAAGCAGGTCAACTTCTTCACCAGGGCAAGTGGTTCACTAGGGACCAAGTTCAACATAAATTTCCTCACCTCATGAAGGCTTTGCACGCAATGGGGACCATTACTTCCTAAGGGGGGAGGAATGATCCAGGTGGAGATTGGTGGCCACCCACCTATTCCACCTAGACCCCCCAGTCAGTTTCATCTATTTCCTTGTTCATTTCAACATTTACTATTTTTAGTAGTTTTTCGGGTCTTGAACTTCCAAAGCAGTTTTGACCCCCTAAACGACATTTTTTTGGGGTCCGTAGAAGGCCCATGGCCATTAGCTATGGGCATGCAGTGAAACTTGTAGTACTAGGTGAGACCTTTCCAACAAGTTATCGTATGCGCCAAAGAGAGATAATATGACCAAGTTACGACCCCAGGAAGTTGGCTACCCAACTAACCCCAACGAGGCCGAGAAAACCTTGGTGTTACATCTCCTGGGGTTAGGATTTTGGTTGTTTATAGTTTTCTCATGTTTTCCAATAATAAATAGACCCTTGAGCCTCATTATAACATAGTTCAGAGGCATGTAGATGCCACATCTCTTCTCAAAGATAAGCTATCATCACTCAAGCTATCTTATTTCCATTCTATTTGTAAGCATAGTTCATTATTTTCTATTAATGAAATGAAGTGTTTTTTTGCTGCATCTCTGTGTTTATGATTATATCTATAAGTTGTTGCATTCCTGTTTAAGTTTGGATCAATAGTGCGGACATAAGACATGAAAAGTAAAAAAACTCAGCTATTGCTGAGCATGCTAAAAACACTAAGCATCTGGTGAACATGGATAATACTAAAATCCTTGCTAAATAAAAACTCTATTACAAGAGGAGGATAAGAGAAGCCCTCAAAATAAAAAAACACCCTAATAATATCAATAGGGACAATGGCCTTGAGATATGTAGAAATTGGTTACCCTTACTAACTATTATTAACAAAAGAAACATTATAATAATAAAAATTAGTACCTCTTATCCCTTCCTTTAACATTTCTCTTACCATTCCTGGCCCTTTTATGTTTCCCTTCCTTTCCCTTCTTCCCTCCCTACTTCCTCTTGTATCTCTCTTTCCTTTTTACAACCCACCATTCTGTCCCCTTGTGCTTTATTTATCATAGTTTGTATTATCTTCTTAAAACCTATTACATTATATAGGTGATTAATATTCTAGTATAATATTAACCCTAATCTCATATACCATTAATAAACTATATATTACATATTATAAAATAATAACTATATATTTTTTCTATCATTCTTAGTAAACTACTATTAATTAATATTACTGATAGGTTGATCTTATATACTATTGATTTATATATTTTCTTTATTATTACTATCCATTAATAATACTTATAATCTTTATAAATTCTATTAATTAATTTATACATTATAATATAGATATGTTATCATCTATTTGGCTATTATAATAATAAAGCATATATTAATTTATATGGTTCTACTACATATTAGAAGTTGACTTTTTAGGGTTTTATTGACACATCTTTGAATCTTCTTTATATATCTATTCTGCACTTGCTCTTCACCTCCCTCAAGTCTTGAATATGGACCATGATGGTGGCTTCGAAACATCGACTAAAATCCTCAAATATGTGGATCTTCCTATAACAACAAACGAGTTAAACCACATAAATGTAAAATAATAAGAACTTCATTGTAACTAGGCCAAAGGATGTGAGCGATGAAGGCTCACTTGGCCAACTTGGCTAGGGTTTTGGCAAAGCCTAATGGGATTCCATTAGGTTGGGTTTTTCCCCAAATTTGGGGTTTTCCTAGGGTAAAATTTTGTGCATTATGTTTGAATGTGTTTGTTGTTGGTTATTTGTTAATATTCCTCTCCGTAAATTTTATTTTCACTTTGGTAAAATTTGAACAATGTGTATCCCTTCCCTTCAATAGTGATCTCACTTATACTAAACATCCAATGTAAATGCAACAAAATAAATAAATATATGAGTGCGTTGGGCCAATAGTAGCAGGCCTTCCTCAATAGCACCAATCCCAATCTTTCACCTACTCTAACAATCACGCATTCAAAGGATTTGAAAGAGAGTTTTACTCATGAACCATGACCTTCAATGGTCAAATGTAATTAACATGAAACGAAAACTAACAAATGAAAGACTTGCAAACTAGAAATGTAAATCTAAAAGTCTAAAGGAATTTAAATATACACTATTGTGAATAAATGGAAACAACGTATGCCGAAAAATGGGGGCCCTGCCACTCCTGACACATGCTTTGTGAATAAACAAATTACTAAATGAGTACTTCAAGCTAGAGACATAATATCAATAATTGATTATTATGAGATGAAAATGGTAGATCACAAATATCCAAGCATGGATTCCACTCGCTCTTACAATAATCCTCACTAAACTTTCATCACCCCCTAAACTTCTCCTATGTTCAATGGATGTATACATAAAAAGGAGAGAAACATCAAAACTAATTCCTTCAAAATAGAACTATCTAGGCACAATTAGTTTACAAGATATTTGATTTATCATGTTTAATGGATCTTAGTTGCAGAAGTAACCCAAGATCTGATTACAATTGATTTCTCACAACATAAAAAAATGCAGAGAATAGGTTTATTTGGTCTCCTTCGCTAGTTGGGAATACTAGTTTGTCTATAACATTGGAGAAAAGGGCAACAACTATAAATCTTGGAAAGCATATATTATAAACACACCCATATCTTCCATATTCTTCAATATTTTAAAAAATTGCTTGCAAGTAAGCTAAATGGGTGCGTTCTGCAAAAAACACATGTTCTTGAATTTTGAGATTGGCTTCCAACTACTCACGAATAACATTTAAAGATTGTTGCTGCTAATCTGACATGTTTTTTACCCAACTTTTGATCACGTGTAGGAGGTCCACACATGTGACCTGAGCACAAACTAGTGAACACAAAACCATATTGGTGTTACTTTCATCAAAACCCATGTCTTCATCTTGGCCTTGAAGGTGTGCATGTATGCTAAACATAGAGGTTAGGTACTAGAATTTAAGTGTTGATATAGGAATTGAGCTGTTAAAAACCTTCATCGACAAGATAGTCTAAATCCTTCCTAAATCATTAAAAACAAAGGAAATTATGCATACAAAAAATATTTTATTCATCAAAATTGCTAAGCACATAAGTGAATGTGGTAATAGGCATGGTAAATACATGCAAGGATAAGATAATAGGAGACCAATTGATAGTGTAAAAGATGTTAATTTTGCAACCCACCATCTCCCCCACACATGAGGATGCCAAATGAAGTAGACAATTGAACAAACTCATAATACAAATCTATTGTCTTCCATCTTTTCTTGTGCAAATAGATCCATTGATGACCGAAGTAATTTCATATGCTTCTAGTAGAGCCGAACTACATCAATCGAGATGTCAAGGAAATTGTATGAATCATAATCAACTTGTTTAGAACTCTAAGGATCTATATTTTCTTGGAAACTCTAAAGATACCATAATCAACTTTGGGGAATGTGAACTAAGCAATCATCACTCACATAGTTGCCAAGTATTCAACTAATTCTTATATTGCATTATTGCTTAATTAGTTCTCCTCAATAGTCCAAATGGAGGTTAGCATTATTAAGTTAGGCGAATAAAACCAACTATAGAGAGTAACTCCTCAACAGGATTCTAAATTATCCAATCCAACACTTCGCAGGAACTTATGGTTTTGAAGAAGTAATGGAAATTATGTGCAAAAGAATTTCCATATCTGATGTAAATGCATTTTCCTTTTAGGCCACTTTGAGACTTATGCTTGCATCCCACATGTGCTACTTATTTAATGCTTCCATGGGAACATTAATTTCCCAAGAAAATGAGTTTCCATACCATTTCATTCCCTCTAGAATTTGTACCCACCTATATAGTTTGCAATATCATCTAAAATTTTATTATCAATAACTACTTTCTCAAGCAAAAGTTGCAAAACTCCATTGACAAGCTTCTAACAAATAATTATAATAATATCAACACTATATTAAGAATATATGTGGATGGATGAAGTTATTGTTAGAGACCAATTTTTCAAGGAAAACAAGAAACAATCACTTCAATGCTAACATTAACCATCCAATTTCATGGGATAAGTAACTGCTAAAAGGACAAATTTCCTCTAACTATTATCCTTGAAAACACCACTACTCCAAGAAACACATGCTCTTCAAATTTGTTGCTATTCTTATGGCTAAGAATAGACAACATGGTATATTTCTTATTACCATTCCATGCAACAACTAGTATATTGACGACAAGTGTCATCTCAACACAAAATTTCCAAGCTTATTTGTTGTTTCCAACAATGTCTAATAAATTGCTTTCTTGTTATCACATCTTGAATTCTGCTACAACCAAATCGCTTCACAAGATTTATTGAGAATAAAACCCCATGCATGTTAGAGCTATCTTCAAATAATATTTTCCATAAATGATCCCCCAACGAATTTTCCTTTGGAATAAGAAGAAAATATTTTGACCTTAATAGTGGGATTGTAACACCATTGATAAAAGCAATAAAATATAGAATTTGCAGTCACTTCTAATTATTTATCTCTCAAAGAACAAATTGGTTTTCCATGAAATTTGGTGAGGTTGTTGGTTATCATCCTAATGCTCCATCTCTCCAAAAATCAAAGCCAATAGGTGCACCAATTTTGAAAAAAGGAAAAAAGGTTGAAGATGATAGAGGTCGATTTCTGGAAGAATATAAACTAGAATTGAAAGAAATTTGTTGTATTTATTTATCATACCTTGATGCATTTATGCTCCAAATTTCATGGTCAACAAGTTCAAGGATTGGGAGGTATCGAGAATCAAATTTTGCTATATATATATATATATAATATATATATTATATATATATATTTTTAGAAAAAATGCAGCTACAACCTTCCTGTACATACTCTTAAATTTATGTATAGGTACGAGAAAGATGAAAAATGATGCTCTGCTACATTGTTGTTATGGATACACCGATGTAGCTTCCTATTTGTAAACTATCAACCCCAAACATCTTGCATATTTACCAAGTATTCAAATTTCGTCATGGCAAATTTGCTAAGCATTATCCCATTGGTCAATTCATCAATGTAGACATGAATAATGACAAAAAAAAGAATAATAACTATTGTAAGAAAAAAATCATGTCCAAAAAACATATTTTTCTTCTTATACAACCATACATATGCTCTCTTGCAATTTCCACATACTATTCCAATTTCCGAACACAATAATATCTATAACAATCAAGGTTGGTTGTACCTATAAAGTACAATCTATGAAAGAATATATAATTAGAGGGGTCTCATGGAGATGCATCACAAATTTTGGGCTTATATGCCTCAAACCCCACCAAGATCTCTAAAGAAATAACTACATAACATACTAATATTGTAGGCTCGCTATAAATTGTTGCAATAATTCAACATTGTTGATGCTTTTATGTCAATTTCATTCGATTTATCTATTATAGAGCATAAATAATCATTGAAATTGCAAGTGGGATGGGGGTATAAAATATATTGTTTTTGAAAACTTGCTATAGTTTGCAATAGTTCTTGAGCAGAGACGTGAATGAACTATCTTGAATTTTCACAATTATCAATTGGATAATTTAAAATAAGAGCCATGAAAAGGTTATGGTTTTGAAAGGACTAATGGAACTCATTTTGAATCTTTGATAATGATGGTTAATGGTTAATGGTGAGATTATATGGAAGTAGTAGTGGGTAACGATGGGTTTATATGATAGGATGAATAAAATTGCAAGGATATGAGAATCTGATTCTTGTTACCACAAAAACCATAAAAAATGCAAAAACTACATTTATAGATTTATGATAGCATGTTAGATAGGATATGATAGGAAATAAAAAGCTTAAAATGTATTTTTTTATGATAAAATTCCTTACTGTTAATAAATTAAAAGGATAAGAAAAACCTTTACCTCAAGTTACCTTGGTTTTATGGAGCTGATACTTACAATTATTAATTCTAGATCCAAGCATGTGCGAGAGAAATTGAATCACAACATACTTCTAAACCGCTTTAAGGCCAACACAAAAAAATGATGTTTCTAGTAAGGTTTGCTGCTGCCTTTGAGATTTTTTTAGCTTTAAATTGTCTGCACATTTTCATTTGTGCAAATATCCAACAAATATCAACAAAAATATGATATAAGAACAAATATCTCCCTCAATATGCTTTGTCAACTTTTGGTATTCCCTCCTTATTCAAGAAAAACATAAAAATGTTGTTGCACTATACTTTAAGCTGAGCTAATAGCTACATGCAACATTTATTGAATTTTATTGATCTAATATCCTACCCTTCTTGAGAAAGGAAATACTTTCTCAAGTGTAGGAATATTTTCAGTGAAGTCATGTGCATAAAATATTTATTAGCATAATCATATCCAAATATGAAAAATGTACCTCAATGGCTACTCGGACATGAGAGGCCAAGTGCTCTTGCGGAGATGATGCCAAGGTTTGTTGAAGGATGGTGTGGTATTATGGCCTAGTGACATTTTGGAACCAAGTTTTGATGCATCCTATATTTCCTTGGCTCTCTTTGACTATCATGCCATGATGTTCTTCAAAATGTTGGTCATCACATCTTGGAATGCACAAAGGACCCGGGGACAAATATACCAAAAATTCTTTAATTTCTAGCTCAAATGGTTGATCCTCATTAGATGTGGTCCATGACTCTTGGATTTACTCCAAATGTTGATTAGGAAAAATAGAAGAGTCCTCTGAGGCCCCCTCTTTTGGTACATGTATTCTTTGATCTTTTACAGGCTCATCCTTGGTGACTATTCTAGAGTGTGGACAAGGGTTTGGAAATATCCTTGTAGGTGTATGTCCTCCTTTTCTCAACAAATGCTTGTCAAGAATCTTTACAATATTGTAGCTATCCTGCTAATCCATGTCTTTTCACATGGATTAGGGTATTGGATCTTTATAAACTAGAACAAGAATACCAGGAAAATAAATGAAATCTTGAACACCACACAAAGTAAATTCCAAAGCAAAGCATGTATTCATGAAACTCACACTACTTAGACCTTGTTGTGACCAAGTGGTCTGTTGACATGAAAAATGTTTCCCTTTCCATGTAACACTCTAAAGAAAACATACTTGCATAAAGAAATTCAACCCAACACGATAAGGCTTTGGAGAAGCCTACTAAAGTGGATGTGATAGGCTTTGATCCTTTTAAAATATTTTGAAATGAGGGTATCTTTGCATCTTACTGTTTCTCCTACCCCAAGTCACAAATGTTAGAAAAACAGGAAAAATACCAGTGCTCTAATCCCTTTTTAGCACCTCCCCGACAATGACGCCAAATGTTTGGGTAAATTATATGTATAATTTCTAGAAATTGAATTATTTACTAGGGGCTCACAGGCATGTGAGATGCAGGAAAAGTATATGCAGGACTAGAGCCTACTCTAATCTAATATGGAAACAAATGAATATAAGAGATATGTGCTAACTAACTCGTCAACGCAAAGCCCCTTCGCCAAAGGTTGCAATCTTTCACAATGACTTAACAAAGCATTCATGTAACTACAGAGAGTTGCAATGTGTGTCCCTTCCCTTCAATAACAATATCGCTTCTACCAAACATCGAACATAAACGAAAAATAGAAAAGAAATCCATGACTGTGCTGGTTCATTGGTAGCAAGGCTTCCTCAATATCACCAATGCCAATCTTTCACCCACTCTAACAGTCAATTTTTCAAGGGATTCAAAAGAGAGTTTTACTCTTGAACCATGGCCTTTAGTGGTCAAATGTAATTAACATACAATGAAAACTAAGAAATGAAAGACTTGAAAATTGGAAATGTAAAGCTAAAAGGCTAAAGGAAATAATATACACTATTGTAAGTAAATGGACATAGTGTATGCCAAAAAATGGGGGCCCCACCACTCGTGACACACATTGTGTGAAGAAACTACAAATTAAATGACTACTTCAAGCTAGAGATAAAATATCAATAGTTGATTATTAGGCGATGAACATGGGAGATTGCAAATATCCAAGCATGGATCCCAATCCATATTACAAAAATCCTCCTTACACTTTCATTACTCCCCAAAATTATGCTCTGTTCTATGGTTGTATATATACAAAGGAGAGCAATGGAGTGGCTTAAAACTATTTATTCCAGTCATAACTATCTATGCACAATTAGTTTACAATATATTTGGTTTCTCATGTTTAATGGATCTTGGTTGTAGAAGTAACCTAAGATATTATTACAATTGATTTCACATAATATAATAAAATGTTGACAATAGGTTGATTTGGTCTCCTTTGTTGGATGAGCACACTCATTTGTCTAGAACATTGGAGAAGAGGGATGAAACTATAAATCTAGCAAACACATATTAGAAAAAAGCCCACATCTCCCATATCTTTTGATATTTTCAAAAATAGTTATGATTAAGCTAAATGGTTGTGTTATGCAAAAAATCCATGTTCTGGAATTTTGAGATTTGCTTCCAGCTGCTCGTAGATATTGTTGCTTCTAATTTGGCATGTTTTGACCTGACCGTTGACCACGCGCTGGAGGTCCACATATGTGACCTAGGCACGAACTAGTGAACACAAAACCATATTGGGGGAATTTTCATAAAAAACCATGTCTTCATCTTGGCCTTGAAGGTGGGCATGTATGCTAAACAAGAAGGTCAGGTACTGGGACTGAGGTGTTGATATAGAAATTAAACCGTCAAAAACCTTCATTGACAATGATTAGTCTAAATCCTTCCCAAATCATTAAAATAAAGGAAATTATGAATATTAACAAAATTTGACTCATGAAGCTTGCTAAGAACATAAGTATGGGTGAATGGGGTAATATGCATGGTAAATAAATGTAATGATAAGATAAAAGGAGACCAAATAAGAGAGTAAAGATGTTAATTTTGTGACCCAACACTTTGGTAGCCAATACTCATCCATCAGGGATATCATTTCTATAACAACATAGATGGGTTGGTGGATTCAACAGATGCACATGAATATGACCTTACACAACAATATTATTGAGGAAGAGCTATAGATAAAGAAACCAGATGTTTTGGAGGTGCATGGGAAGGATTCCCATGTGTGCAGGTTGAAGATAGCATTGTATGGGTTGAAGTGTGCTTATAGGGCATGGTATGTGCAAAATGAAAGTTATTTGTAGAGTATGGGATTCACTAAGAGTGATTCAAATCTGAAATTTTACTACATTTAGGTGAAGGGTGAGCCTCTCATATTGGTGTTGTATGTTGTTGAACTGTTTTTCATAGGCTCTAAGGATCCCATAAAGCATTGCAAGTAGGATCTTGTAGAAGAGTTTGAGATGAAGGATTTTGGGTTGATGCACTACTTTATGGGGTTGGAGGTGTGGCATAAACAAGGAGATATTTTACTTGGAAAATGGAAATACACAATTGAGACCTTGAAGCATTTCAAGATGGAGGACTGTAGACCCATGCCTACACCACTTCTAACCAAATGTAAGAAGATTCATACATCCAGATCAAGTGCAGTGGACCCTAGATTATATAGGCAAATGATTGGCTCTCTCATGTATTTAGTTACCACTATGCTAGAAATTTGTTTTGCAGTGAACACACCCAATTATTTTATGGTAGAACCTACGAAAGTGCACTAGGTAGCCACGAATCATGTTTTGAGATATCTCCAAGGCACCGTTGAGTATGGGCAGAGCTACACTCATCAAGTTGGAGTGAAGCTAGAGGGGTACATTAATGCAGATTGGGCAGACATACAACTGAAAGAAAGAACACTTATGGGTTCAATTTCAGTTTGGGATTAGGAGCAGTTTCTTGGTACAACATGACACATAGTTCATGCTGATTTTTACAAAGGCCCAATACATGGATTTTAGTATGGCGACATGCGATGATATTTGGCTTCATAAATTCCTTTTTGGCATTTTTTATCAAGAACTTTATATAATTGTCATTTGTCATGATAATCAAAGTTGTATTAAACTCTTTGAGAATATAATATTCCATGACAAGTCGAAGCATATTGAGGTCAAGTAATAGTTCATCAGAGAGAGTGTCAGAAGAGGACAGTAAAGTTGTAGTATGTTCCCACAAACAAGAAAGTAGCAGACATCTTAAGAAAATATTTGATGAAGGGAAAAATTGCTTTCTTGGAGGAAAAGTTAGGTGTTGTGCAGAACATCTTCCTTGCTAAGAGGGAGTGTTGATATTGTAGATTAGGAGGTGATTCTGTAGGGATTAGGTGCCATGACATGCAATGAGTCACATTAATTATCTCCTATGATAGTTAATTTAATGAATTTCCCAAGTCAAGACTTAGACGACAATTTAATTTAATTGTTGGATACCTTTTTATAAAAGGGAAAAGAAGTCAACGCCAAATTAAGTTGTTTCCATTGATCTCAGTGAGTTGAGATCTAATCTCAACTGTTGAGATTAGGGATTTCACTTGAGATTAGGGTTTTATATTTTTATTAGGAGGTTTAAGACGAAGGAGAGATGCAATTTTGATTGGTATGAGTTGGGATTCAATGGAGTACAATATTTGGCAGCGAAAGCAAAAAAGGCTAGATCGAGATAGCTAGAGTGAGATTAGGGAAAGTGAGATAAAAAAAAGAGGTTGAGTTGCCTTTGTGGTCGAGAGGTCAAGTTTATTTGTACATTAAATTTTTCTGCTACGCCACACATGTGGGTCATACAAGAGTCGAGTGAGAGAGAGAGGGTTGAGATATTTTTGTAGGTATTTTTCACAACAAATTCTTGTGTAACTACTGTAAGACAATATTTTTCCTAAAGATGAATAAGAAGCCCAACATTTGCTGGTTTTCCCCACATTTGATTTTCCATGGTATATCTGTGTTATTCTCTGTTGCATGTGATTGTATGTAACTGGTTTCGAGTATTTTTATTCTACTGTTTATTGTGTTAAAAATCCATAATATTTATTGTTACAAATAAGATTAAGAAGCTTTGTTGATTTTAGATATGTGATTATTTTGTGAGACAATAATTTTGTAACTAGATTTAAATAAATTAACATGAGTTGTAACAACATGAATCACGAAACCAGATTCAGAACAATAATGACAATGATTAGAGATGCAGCTCTTTGCACTCACATCCCAAAGTTACAACAACAATGAAGGTTGTAGCAATAGTAAATACTTGTAACAAATGAAATTTTCTCATGTAGAGAGAGTTGCAACACTTGCATGGAGTTGCGGCACCTATAGGGAGTTGCAACCACTATTGAGACACCTGCATTGAGTAGTACTTGTGTAGTCTTTGTATTCTCTATGCCTCTATTAGTACATAAATGCAACAATTTCTTGAAAAATGCATACAATAAGCATTAAATGTCACATAGAAGGATATTTATACCTTGAAAAGAACTATATCAATATGGATGGAAAAGGTAATAATAAAGAATGGAAAATGGGAAAATGGGAGACCAAAAGGTATTAGATGGGCGCTAAAAATATGCCAATGTTGGCATTATGATTCTGGTATGGCTCTATGATACAAGTGTTGTACTTGATGGCAACTCACTCAAGTGTTCAGGCTCTCAAAATGATGGAAATTAAGAGGCACGCAGGTGAATGGTTCAAAAGGTGCGGACCCGCAGGTTACCCATACAGGAGGTGCGGTCATACCCGCAGGTTACCCGTTCAGTAGGTGCGGACCCCAGTGCACACACTTCAAGGCAGTAAAGCACGCTCATGTGGGGTTCTCTTATATTTGGCTCGTGGTATTTAGCCCGTCATTCTTGATTCTATGGTTTTGGCCCGTGGTATTGCTTTATATTATTATTATTGAGCCCTTTGTTTTTGGGCCCCTTGTATTGGTTATCTATGGTATTGATCCATGTTTTTAGGAAGAGCTTGCCTATATAAAGCAAAGGAGATCACTTGGCTAAGTATCTTTTGCAAATTGAATATCTTAAGATTGGAAATATTAGGTTATTGTTTAAAAAGCTTCATCTATATAAAAGAGAAGTCAAAGGCGAATCTATGAAGGGTGATCTCTTAAGCGCATGATCAAATCTGGGCATCTGACTATCGGTGGCACACTGGGGGACTGCCAGTTCGGCCCTAATTAGGGTACGCAGGAGATTAACGGTGCAAGTGTGTGGGTACGCAGAGAAGAAGAAGGAGAAGTGCGTGGGTACGCAGAACAGAAGAAGGCACAGTGCATGGGTACGCAGCGCGAGAGAGGTTCAGGTGCGTAGGCACAGGGAAAGTACGCGACGCTTCAGAAGCTGCAGGTGCATAGGTACGCGGCGCGATAGCATCTGTGGGTGCGTGGCTACAGTAGCAGTACGCGGTGCGATAGTATCAGTGGGTGCGTGTCTGCAGTAACAGTACGCAGCTTGGTTGAAGAAACAGTGCGTGGGTACGCAGTGAAGCAGAAGGGTCTCTGCGGGTATACGCAGGGGAGCAGAAGGTGAAGTGCGTACGCACGCAGACCAGAGAAAGAAAAATTGCGTTCCTGTCTTAAGACCTTTTGTTGGCTGAATGTTTTCTGATTGATAAGGTGTTCTGGGTCTAGTTTACTGTTACTATTGATCTGTTTACTGCAGTTGACTGGGTGATTTTCTTGTACTTGATGATCTCTTGATGTTTATGGGTCCAGTTTGAAAATTTATGAAAAGTGGTCCTTGAAAGAAAAGAAGTAGGGGGTTGTAGCTCCCTTCCAGGAGAGACTAGAGAAACGAGAGAAGTTGTAGCTCTCTGCAGGTTGCAGCCTGCGTACTGGTAAAGGACTGCACCAGTACAAAATCATTGTAAAAGAAGTTTCTAATTGAAAGAAGATAGAGACATATTGCAGCAGGTGGTTTTCACCCACATTGGGTTTCCACCTTACATCTAGTGTTCTTTGGTGTGACTATCTATTTTCTTTGTTCATGCTCATTATTTTAGGGTACTGACATGCAAAAATAATTCAAAGTGTAATAAAGGAAGGTTTATTAAAAGAACTAGATAATATTGATTCACCCCCCCCTCTCAGTATTATTTCCAACAATTGGTATCAGAGCCAGTCCTTCTGAAGGAGCTTGATCGCTTGAAGGAAGATCCATCATCATGAGCAACTATGAGAGGGAAGCATCAA